>APFE031699237.1:1975-94071 GCA_000404065.3 Pinus taeda | reverse complement strand
TTTTTCTAACTGAATGAGATGACCTTCTTTCTCCCTTACTAAACCCATGATACCCCAGTGCCCTTTGCCATTCCCTGTTGCCTTATTCCACACTCCCATCTTCCAGTTTCCTTCAAAAAGAGGTGTCTTGCACCCTTCATGCTCATGTATTTCTATGAGGCAAATTATGTCTCTATCTTCCTTAACAGGCCTTAACCCAGGTCCTTGTTTCCATGGGTAACCTTTGCAATTCGAACAAACTAATCTTAAGGAAACTCGGGTATGACTTGATTTCTATTTATTTTGACATGCAAGACTCACATTTGAATCTTTGTCCCTGCTTTCCCATACTAACCTTGCTTTATGAGGCAAATTATGTCTCTATCTTCCTCAATAGGCCTTAACCCAAGTCCTTGTCTCCATGGGTAACCTCTGCAGTTCCAACAAACTAATCTTAAGGAAACCAAGTATGACTTGATTTCTATTTATTTTGACATGCAAGACTCACATTTGAATCTGTATCCCTGCTTTCATATACTAACCTTGCTTTCTGGTTTCCTGTCGAAGAGTTTGTTGCCTCTTCTTTACTACCATTTTGCTGCTTTGTTTTGGAAGGAGGTCCAAATTGCGCTATCATAAATTTGCCTTTATAAATCCATGCTCTCTTTCCTTTATCTCTTGCTACCCTAGCCTTTAAAATTTCCTCCCTTGTTTCCTCCTATTGTTTTATAGTTAAATCTTCTTCTAATAAAAAAAGGGAACCCCTCAAGAGATGTTTCTTGCTTAGAATGGTATATTTATCACACAAGCTAGGCATGATGACTTTTATGGGTCTGACTCTCTCCTCGTTAAACTACACCCTCCATGCTTGGCATATTTGTCCTTGCCATAGCAACTTGTCTTTCAAGAAGTCTCTTGCAAGGTCAAGAGTACATTAATTTTTCCCATAGTATTTCACCCCTTTAATAATTATGTTTGCTGCCCTATTTTGTCTTTCCTTGCCTTCTCTATCTTACATGTTGTCAACTTGAATATTTGTTTCTCCTTCCTTATTAGGAGAATTACCAATAACTTTTTGTCTTCCCTATCAAGAGAGCACTTGTTCTTTTAAATTTTGTCTTCCCTATCAAGAGAGCACTTGTTCTTTTAAAACTTTATTGCTTTCTGTTAAAGCCTTGTTCTCAGATGTTATTATATGAATTTTATGATCTCTTTCCTGGTCTTTAGCTTTTAAGACCTCCAAACTTTGTTTTGCATTTAACAATTCTTTCACATAAAAGATCAGATGACTAGGTAAGAGGTGTGCATGTGGGACTATATAAGACATAGTCATCAATTACGAATGAGACAATTTTCACTTGTCCTAAATCATTTGTTTCCACATGTCCTGAAATTTCTTGTCCCTTTGTCATGTTTGAATGCATTCGTCATCCACCCTATTTTGAAAAATATGTAGGTCTATAAAATTCCAAAATTACTTCGCACTGCTCTCTGATGTTCAGGTTATCATTGCTCCTTGCTCGATACTTTTGCTGCATAAAAGCTCCCTGCTCTCACATTGCTCACTGTTCATTGCTCACTGTTCTCATTGCCGACCACACTGCTCACACTGTTGTCCACGCTGCTAGCTGCTCATCTATTCACTTCCATTATGTGCATTGGTGATCGACTATCCACACTTTCCGTTCAACACTCCCTTTGATATCTGGTTGGCCTGTTTTCATGAAGGCTTTCCAGCTAAAGCACATTTCTTGTAAAAATATTCAACAAGAAATCCCTATTTTTCGAAGAATGGACACCCTCATATTCATCTATAAAGCTTTTCTTATGAAAATAGTCTAGAAGGCTAGATATTGTGCCGATTTCATGTTGGAACCGTCAATCGGAATGCCATTTCAAACACAGTTCAATTTCAAACGAAGTACCTCCTACCAATTTTTCTTGCCTCGGTGGGAGTGTCATTATTTGTGCAAAAGTTGGTGCTCTAGACGTAATTTCTTTTCAGACCGAACACAAACCCTAGTGGCGAAGAAACGATTGAAGAATTGGGTAGAAAAAAAGAAGTACTACATTGAGGAATTATACCTGCATGTGTTGTTCAACAAAAAGAGTACAATGGAACGAGCATTTCATGCGAGGCAAAGGTTCTTATTGCTCAATTGAGAACCAACTCGCATCAACTTAGGTGTGACACAGGATGATAGAAAAGAACGGGTGTGTATATTTAAGAGCAATGGATTTGGAAAAAACATTTCATTTTGAAGTGTTATGCATTCAAAGACATCAAAGAAAATTATGAGAATATGTTAACATGGGTTCAACATTTCATTTTAGAATGTTATGCATTCAGAGGCATCAAAGAAAATTATAAAAATATAATAATATGGATTCCTTGGCATTATTTTTTTAGAGAAAAAAACCTTAAAAAATTGAACCAACTTATCATTAATTTAAATAAAAAAATTATTAAATTGTCAAAAAAATAAAAAATCATTAATCCCCTATAAACTATTTTAATATTATAAATATTAAAATATCATTTCATTTTATTTCACAAATTTCCAGTAACCCACGTCAGAGAAAGAAAAGAAGAAACACACCACACAATCCACATCAAATAAAAGAAGAAACACACACAATCGTTTATAAATGCGACGCTATAACAGTGAAGGTTGCCGAACTTGCCCTGATAATATCGATGATATGATGATCAAAAACCAACTCTTTTGACCAAATCATGTAATCCAATTCGATACTGTAAGAAATGCCAAAACAATGTGCTGGTTGTCAAGTTGGCACAGGCCAGCCTATCTGATCAGAACGTATATGTAACAATAAAATCTAATGTGAGTCGACACCTGTCACTCCAGAATGGTCACATTCCAGAGTCAAGCCGCCCCAGTGTTGGTGGGGACAAGGTGGGTAAAGTTCAGATCTGCACACGCTGGGCGTCTCGTCAATCCTCCGCCTCAGATCCCAACAGTGTCGCCGCGGGCTTCACAGAGACAAACGCGGCCGATTCTACCGGACGGGCGAAATCACCATGATCGATAGATACAGTTCGAGGTGAATGGAAGCTTCGCCATTGATCCAAGCCACCTCCGTGGAAGGACGTGTATTTCTTTTAGCTGTACAAAAGAAAGAAGTATCGAGGAAAATCCGATAAATATAAAATTCAGGTTCAAATTCTCAGGAAATAGCTTAAATTTCGCTTTCGATCGCTATCAGAGCCTTGAAAATTCAGAAAAGATTGAAAACGCGGTCATTTTGGCAAATTGAAGAAACAGAAATACTTCGGAAGGATTCGGTAATCCCGCACGTTTGACATTCTTAGGTCAAGCCTTAAAGTTTTGTGGCTATGCATGGGATAACTTGCTTTCAGGTGATTGAAAATTGAAAATTTACTAAACTTTGATGGCTTTGTTTTGAGGCTCGGCGAATTGATGTTTACGGTGCTTTATGTGAGAAATTCTGTGGAAAAATCTGGTATTCAGAGATCTTTAATGGTTTTTCTTGAAGAAATGATCATGCTCCAAAAGGATTCCACAGTTCTGCACATTTAACTTTCTTAGCTGAAGCCTAACAGCTTTCCGGGTATGCATCGGAAATAACTTGGTTTCATTTGCTGAAAATTTTCAAAATTTACTGAAATTCGAAGGATTTGTTTTGAGGCTCAGTGAGTTGATCTTAACGGTGTTCTTTGTGAGAAATTCTGTGGGACAAATTGGACTCGAGAGACATTTAATGGTTTTTGCTACAGAATTGTGGAATTATCTCGTGTGACCTTAAAGGCTCTTGCGGTCTTCGTTCTTGCACGAATTTTGGCTAAAACTGCTGAAAGAAGTCCAGTTTCAACGCATTTAAGAAAACTACTCAAACATCGGTGAATTCAGTGGTTGAGTCTTCCAATCGAGGAGGCTGCAACAAGAAATTGTTCCTGCTGGGACTTTATATCGGCAAATTAACCGAAGTTGTGAGGATATGGAATTGGTTCGGAAATAGTTCATTAGCGGGACAATTTGACAGGAATCATCAAGCTAAGCTTTTGCTTGGAACGCTTATAAAATTTTCTGTTAAAGATCGGTCAATTTTGAACTCCGGCAGATAAAGGTCTGGTTTGTGGTGTGGAGCGGAGGCGGCTGCTGTTGCAGTTAAATCTAACGATCCGGTAATGGCCCAGACAGCCCAACCAGCTTTAGATCCCAATATTCCCGGCGTTCTTACTCATGGAGGCCGGTTTGTGCAGTATGATATTTATGGCAACATGTTTGAAGTTACTGCAAAATATGTCCCTCCCCTATTTCCTATTGGACGAGGAGCATACGGTGTGGTCTGGTAACTTTGCTTGCGCTCTGAGCTTTACATAAGATAGCCGATTATATTTCTTGTTATTCAAGTGAAATTCTTCAGGTGAAATAAATGATTTTCGATATATATTTTTCGTCGAATACAAGATCCTAAAATGATTCCCTGAGATGGTGCAGTTGCGATAACCAACAAATCATAGACTTCTAGGACCTGAAGACAATAGGGTTCGTCTAACGGTTTTATATTTGGCTTTGTTTTTAAGGGTGAAATTTAGTGATATAATTTTTTTTTGGGTATGAAGGAATTTTTTTTGTTATTTAAAATGTTGTTTGGAATGTATAAAGGATTTAACACTGAAAAATTCTAAAATAGAGAGGGTTAAACGATGTAGTCGAAGTCTTCTATTTTTGTTTCTTTGAATGTATAAATAGATTATCTGGTAATTCCAATAAATTCCTGTCAAACTTTGGTCAAAATAACTAGAAAATATTGTTGGAAAATAACTAAAATGTAAATGAGTTAAACTATAGCTAATCATAGTAACAAAATTTTGCCACATTAATTTTGTATACAGAAATTTGAAAAAAATACAAAAATAAATGAATTTTCCTTACAATACAAAAACTGTATGGTCAACTTTTTATTATATTTAAAATTGACCTATTTTTTTCCCACCTGAAAGATTACCTTTTTGTTATTCTTCTGCATAAAAAAAAGTACATTTAACTACTGAGGGAAACATATTTTTCCTGCATCCTCAATCCTGGATTTACTTTTTCCACCTGAAAGATTTCCTTTTTGTTATTCTTCTGCATAAAAAAAAGTACATTTGACTACTGAGGGAAACATATTTTTCCTGCACCCTCAATCCTGGATTTACCTCATTTACGTGTGGACTTATTACCTCTTTTCTGTCGATTAAAAACTGCCTTGTAAAATATTTATAAGTATAAATCATATTTTAAATGTTTTTATTGGTGGATTATATCTTTATTATATCCAATATATGAATTGAATATATAACTTTACATCAAGTAGTGTTTTAACAAAAACACCCAATTACAATCTATCCATGACCCCATTATAAACTAAACTAAATGCTCAAATTCTCAAAGCATAAAAATGTGTTTTTTTTTTTACAATCTATCCATGACCCCATTAACTATACATATAAATATAAACTAAATGCTCAAATTCTCAAACCATAAAAATGTGTGTTTTTTTTGTTCTGTGGCTAATGAAGGATGGCTCACCTGACGTTAGGAAGGTGAGGTGCGTTAGCACACTCGACCAACGGGAGAGGAAGTGTCCTTTCCTCTCAATGCCTTCCATCGACCTTCCTGCTGCCTGCTTCACTCAACCTCTCTTGCTGCCCTGAGATCTCTTGCTCCCTGGAGAACTTGACATGGGGTTTGCTTGCTTTCTCATTTCCCACATGTTCCCCACCAGACACGAGAGAATAGATGTACGCCATATGATAGAATGGATGGACTTGTTGCTAGAGTTAGTTCCTTAGCTTGGACAATCTTGAGAGGCTGAAATTCTTCTAAAATTTAAAGCAAAATGCGTATTTTCTTATCTATGAGATCTATACACCTGTATTAGAGCATTACTCGAGTTTTTTCATTGCATATTTTTCCTGTACCAAATTGGATTCAAGTCATATTTGAATCTTCCTACCATACTTAAAACTAGCCTTTTTCATGTTTTAAGTTAGAACCTAATGTTTTCTTTAGCGTTGGGGTCACAACAAGTACAGTTTACCAGTATTGCAAAATAATGGAGGACCATAGTTTTTTGAATTCGTCTAAGGATGAAAAAGAAGCCTTGATTTTCTAGCCATTTGTTAATAAGCCCAGTACCCTAAATCTATGCACTGTCTAATGTAGTTGGGTCCTCTGGTGGCTATATCAGAATGGAGCGAAGAAATTAGTTTTTGCTATCAGGGGACGCACATTTTGTCAAGGAGAAATCATAGCAGCCTTTTAGGCCCATTTGTCACAGAGAGTGGACAATCATACGATAGGGGCTTATAACTATAGGAGGTTAAGCTCCCATCATAGTCACATGGATTCTTTTAGAAGCTGCAACTGTGGTTGATGACCATTAAATTTGTGGTTCGCATTTTACTAATCACAGATAACCCAATGATTCATCAAGGTGAAATCTCCCCAAGTTTTAGGAGGAAATGTTAGTTCCCTTGGCTGCTTTTGTTTTCTCGATAAGCAGATACTATAGATAAATGGACAAGATAAATGAACGTACTAAACAAAAAGTGGTAAATACTGTCAAATTAGTATAGGGACTACACTGAGGGGTTGTATTTGGCATGGGTGTTAACAGGGTCGTCCTCTTACTTTAGATCTAATTATAACACTAACAAGCTGATTAAATAGTACCTGCAATTCTATAAATATCTCTACTTGTGGGATTTTGGATTATTCAGAGGCTGGTTTCGTGTATATGTTATTTTTCTTCTCATACAATATGCATGATCTTGCTTTTCATTTCAAGGGTGATGATTTTGTAGTCTTTCCATTGTTGGGATTTCCTAGAAATGGCTTTTAGTGCAAATTTAGAAATTCTACTTCAACCTTGTGTATCCTGGATCTATTTCCCATGAACTTTTAGCCTTAGGGCTAACTCTGAAATATAAATTGTAGCAGTATATATTTCGTTTCTGTCCAACCAATTACACAAGGTAACTCAAGAAAATAAACATCTTAAAATAAAATATTTTCCAGCCCTCAGGGCACACTTCTCAACAGTAAAACAGATCTTGAAAATTTCTTACTATAGCAGATTTATAATGGCCATAAATCTGCCCACTTGGGTTCTATATTTTTGTCAAATCACTTAACAAAATCTGCTTCTTGTTATTTAAAATCAACACAGATAATCAGCTCTAGAAACTACTCAATCATCATGAGAATATAATCCGAAAATCAGATCTGCAATTACACAGTTTGGACAGCAAAACATACTTCAAACATACATAAAATTAAGTTGCAAGTACATACCAACAGCTTAATACAAGCTGGTAGAAGTCATGCTCTCCAAATCTTAGCTAGGGCATCCACCATAAATAGCAAAAGTTAGCCACCAACTCCTCCTAGGTAAGAATCACTTTCAACCAAAACTAATACCTCCCCCAAAGATTTACTGCAGACAAGCATACACATTAGCAAGTCCTCTTTGGCACCTACACTTGCATCCCACAAGTATACAAGAGAAAACAAGATAGTCATTCACCATATTTTCCACGTCAAGAACTCCTAGTAGCACTAGGGTTTTGAAATGCCACAAAACCCTACTTGTCTTCTGTCACAAGAACCATAAGAACTTGCGCTTTCTTTGCTCATATGTGGTTGCTCCTAAACTTTAGTTCCCTTGTCTTCTCAGGGCAAACCCTAATGCTAGCCTTTTTCGTGTAACAATTTGAGAAGCCTAGCACTCAGGCCAAGGAAACGTAGATATGAAATCGACAAGTTTGCTTTAGCTCTCACATCTCTAATACATAATGTGATCAATATAATTTATTAACAAACCCTCGTCTCTCTTTATTTATGTGAAAGGTAAGGGAGGCCAACAATAAGATAATGGATAGTATCCACAACAAGCAACCTAACTAATTACTAGATAAGTCCACATGTGAAGGACTCCAACTCTCAGTTACACATGTCAAGGTCCAAGTTATGCATGTCCAACAAGCAAGGGTTCCAAGCTATGTTGCAGGAAATTTCCTTCCCTTGTGTGTCAACCGCATTCCTGTATCGAAACTTTAAATCTTTGATTGAAATGCATTTCAGTTCATATGGAGCACATTTCACATGTCAAACATGTGTTTCATACAAACCAAAACACATTTCAACGTCTATACAATGCATTTGCAAATGAAATTTGTCTGATTCTGCCTTGATTTAGTTGTTGGGACCCACAATTTAGCTTTTACTGCCTAATCAGAGGTTGATTATGAATTAATGAGACTTCTAGAAGCTCTAATATGGGAATTTTTTCTTTAAAAAGCGTTTCTCTCTTAGTTTGCACCAAAATTTTGTTAATTAATGGTAGTGTTAAATTCTTAAAGTAAAAGAAATGTCACTTTTATGTAAATTTTTAACATTACCATTAATTGTTTTAGGATGTTTGAGAGTGTTTCCAACCTCATTGGTCTTTATATGGATCCTATTCAAAATTCAATAGACCTAACAGCTTTCATAATTTCAAGACTATTTTCATTAGATTGTATCATGTAGGAGGGTATGGAATCGGTAGTTAATCAAGAGCACCAAGCCCTTTATGTACCTTGATGTTAGCGATATTTCTTGTTGGACTCCTTTGTCATGGCCCTAGCAAAAATGTCTCCTTCAGTGAAAACAAAATCGTTGATCAGGGATGCTAGGATTTTCATAGAATATTTTAAAGCTAGGATTAGTTAGTTTCATTGAAATTGGGTGGTGTTGACTGATGTCCCTAGAGAATTGAGTTAGAGGCAAAGGGTGATACTAATGATGAGGATCCCAATATAAGTGATGGTGGAACATTTCTTGTCATATATATATATATATCATGTTTCCTTGTTTCCAATTTTTTTGAGGTTCAGGTTTCTAGTGTGTTTCCATTTCAGGAACATGTACCTGTTTCCTCATATCATGCAACTTAGGTTCCAACGTGAGTGCTTCAGGAGAAGTGTCTAATGCTCCTCCTCCAAAGGTTTTCAATGCTCCAGTGCTCCCTCCTAACCCACATGTACCTCTACGTCCACTACATCGATATGACGCTCCTCAACCCAAGTATTTGGAAGTCAAGCACAAGCCTCCATGCAAGCAACTAAGTGTCCCTATGCTACCTAGTACTCAATGCCCTTCTCTTTGATGCTCATTGCATCTTCTCAAAAAGGGTTATCCTTCGAAGCGAGCAGCCAAGCCCTCTATGTGAGTGCCTCGTGAAGAATGCCACTTAGCTGCATAGTTCTCCAACCTTCCAAGAAGTTCACCACACAAGCACAAGTCAATGCATAGCAATCCAAGTGTAATCTATCTTCAATGTGTATGTCTACTACAAATTACAATACAAGCAAGTGTGGTCGACACATTAATGCACTTGAAGCACCCCCAACATGTGTAAACACCTTTGGAATAACCCTAAAAGCTAACACTCCTTTATGAGGAAAGTGTTGTCACCAACACTAGTATTCTCCCTCTACATCTTAATTAAACTTGCCATTTGCAAATGTAACTCTGCATTTGTCTTGAAATCAATCACTTGCCCTTCGAAAGGAATTGTCACCAGTGACCAAACATCACCTCCTCCTTTAAAGCATTGCACGTCGGCTCCAACTAGAAAGCTCACAAATGGAAGCAACTAATGCAATATGGTTTGTGTTGCCACAAAATCTAGCAGGCCTTGTGAGAGGGCTCACAAGGTAAAAGCCATACTATGACACAACAATGAGGTGGATGCCACTATCACCTGAACACTCCACCTCTTGCTCTTTAGTAGAATTTCACCACACGTGAGGCTTCCTAGTATAGGTCACCTAAGGGTATTCTAGGTTGATAGGATCAAGGTGACACTTTAGAAGGCTAAATCAGGTACTTCACACTAGGAAGAAGGCACAATTCTTTGTATTGTGGAAAAGTGTACCTATGAAAAAGCATATGAGATAAGGCTTGTAGCCTTGGGTTTTCAAAATGTAGCTCAACAATGGCAAATTTAGGCATACAAACAAAAAGAAAAGGTTTGTTTGCAAGATATATTCAACCAATGGAGAGTCAAACCTTCAAATGACCCTAAGTTGAAGCTTGTATGTAGAATTAGGGCTTTACAAGCCCTAGAATTGCCTAGGGTTGATGACATCAACACTAGAGAGACACTTCTAACCATGCAAATTGCTAGATTTGATGTTATAAGGTAGAGCAAGGTGAAATAGTCCCAAATTAGCTTAATGCTCAATCCATGGTTGAATCGGGCTTGAAACCCTAACCCAAGCAACTTTCCTTGAAGGGGCAAAATTTTAGGAATAGGGGAAAAGATGAAGTTTTGAAGTTTTTGATCATCGAGTTGGTTCCCGGTGCCTTCTACTTACTTGGGTGATGGAGTCTTAGGAACTTTAACCATGGATATATCAAACTCTTGAAGGGAGTAAGGGGGAAAACCCTAGGTTTTCACTTGCTAACCTTAGGTATCATAATATGAGGGGAGAAATTGACTAGAAAATTGCTCTTTAGGAGGTTTTCTAGAGAGTTCAATGATACAAGATTAAAGAATGCAAAAATACCAAACATTCCATGCTAGGTTGTAGGAAACGTTGGAGAAGGGTTCGTTTCCGACCGGAAATGAATCGGAAACAAGGAAACTCGTACCACATGGCTTGGAAATGCGTTTTTGGACATACTGGCCTGTTTCTCGAGGAGGAAACATAGCCAGTACAGCTGGAAACGCGTTTCCAGGTCGTACGATAGAGCTTCCTCTTCTAAATTGACTTTTTCCTGTGTTTTTTTATTTTTATTTTTTCGCTTCTAATTTTTTATTGGGCGACTAAAATATCTTCTGGATGCCTCTCAAGTTATAAAAAAGAGGATTTTTTGAGTGGGGCAGCCTAATGTTCAAGCCTATGGCCCTAGTGTTGATATGCAGTTCATGGTAATGTTAAATTCTTAAAGTAAAAATAAATGAGAATTATTTTTACTTAAATTTTTAACATTACCATGAAATCATTCAGGATGTTTGAGAGTGGTTTCGCCCTCACTGGATTTCATATGGAGAAAGTAGAATTTTAGATCTCACTCAAAATCCAGCAGACTTATCTGTTTTTCAGGATTTCAGGATTGGGAGGATTGCAATGTTCCCGTTGGATTTTGTCATGTACTAGGGTATGGAACTTGTGTTTAATCAAGAGAACCAAGCCCTCTATGCAGGGGAGACTCCCAATAATCAAGAGCATGTAGGATACTAGGATATGGAACTTGTATTAAATGAAGAGCACTAAGGTCATTCGACTATGTAGGAGAAGACTCCCAATCAAGCACGAGACAAGAACTTAGAAATTTCTCGTGGCTGATTTTGGATATTGCTATTTTCATTATGTGATCATCCATGAGTAAATGTGATGTAAATTTAGAGACTTGTAGTTTATGCATTGACAATTTAACCATAATGTAATAAATTAGAACGTATCATATATGCTTTATGATTGCACATATTTCTTAAATGTCCTAATATATATATATATTGCGTTTCCTCGTTTCCAAAATTTGGGGGGGTCACGTTTCGTACCCATGCCCATTTCGGAAACCTGTACCTGTTTCCTCGTTTCGTGCAACTTAGATTCCATGTAAACATAAGCATTTAGACAAGGAACATAAAACCCCTACCAGTGTTCCATTACATGCAATAACCATGAAGATATTCAACAAAAACTACTCAGGATATATGTAAGAACATGCCTTCTTTCAATCCCAAAATGACGTCTCCACAACAAGTATTAGTCTCCAATACCAAAAATTCAAATAAGATCACATCTCCATAAGTAGTGAAGTACAAAGAGCTAGGCCAATTTCTCTTTTAGAGAGGTTGAATTCACACAAGTGATCATGAAACAATGAGAGAGGTGATACTCTACTTATATGAGGTCTACCTCTTTTAATTTATGACTAAAATCCCCTACACAAGTTTGATTTTTGAGTGGAGATAAGTAAAATTGGATCACAAGCCAACCCATTAGCTTAACAACTAAATATGCCAAAATAAGCCCATGCGTGTGAGCCGTAATCATAAAAGGGTGATGATGTCATGCCTTTGGCTCCAAATGATCCATTAAGGTAAAACAAAGGCCAAAAGTGTCTCCAAGCATCATGATCATCCTCCATTTGAGGGAAATCCTCAAATCAACCCTCAAAGTAGCTCTGAGGGTCGAAAATCTAGTTGTGGGTGCCACATGTCATCTCCATGGGTGCCAAGTAGGAAATGTGGTGCTTTCTCTCTCTAGCATTGGGGCTCCATCAGGTGCAACAAGTCCTCCACAGTCATCCTAGGGATGGCCATCTCATCTAAGCCCTGGATCATGGGATGCTCATCAAGTAGTGTCAAGGCCAGCCTAGGGGCATGCTAGGTCCACTTGTACATCGTCAAGAATCCTCCATGCTAAGCAAGAGAAGCTCAATGTTCTGGCTCTTGGGGGTTCTATGGGATGTATATGAATTGCTTAAGTCATCAAAAAGCCCAACGTTTTGCCAAAAGTGGGAAACACTACATCTGCGGTTGAAAACTGTAGTGAGAATGGGTTCCTTGTTTTGTGTCTTGATTCAAGGAGCCTAAATGAGTTTCTCCTTGGGCATGCATGAGTTCCTATAAGTTAGGAGCTAATTCCTAAAAAGTAGGACGAGTTCCTAAAATTTAGGAAGTGTTCATGAAGCAGTTAACTGATGTGTCAAAGTGGAAGGCCGTTTTATCAATCTTCTAGTTCGAGTTAATTAAGGAAAAAAAACTTGTGGTTGAGTCTGAAGAGATAGGACGAGTTGCATGAGTAGTTAACTCATGCTAACTCAAACAATCACAAAAGCAACCTCCTTAATTAGAAACTCACCAAATTTGGCCATTGGAATTGCTTTAAAAGGAGGAGTGAAGGCCCCTTGTTACTCATTGTTTTGTGAGCATGGGCTAGTGAGACAAAGCAATAGGAGTACGCACAAGGTTGTGTGTGAGCTTGTGAGGAAGAGTGTGCAAGAGAAACTTGTGCACTTAATTATTGTGAGGAACAGTTCCTTAGGGCAGTGTGCATAGAAATAGGAGGAAATTCCTATTTAATAGGAGCACCTATTACACAAGGATTTAGGGAGCAGATCAAGCTACATCAAAGTGTGTTTTTCAAGCCTGGGCAAGGCAGGGAGAAGGGTGTATTCTCTATTGAAAACAAAGTTGTATTGTAAGAGATCATTTCTCAGTTTCTATCAATAATATTCTCAACAAGTAGAGGGTTTTCCCAGAAATTATGTGTCTTGAATTGTGTGAATTGTGTTTATTTCTATTCGTATTCCGTTGCAAATTTTAGTAGAGATCTTATGTGTTTATATGAGAAGAAATTATATGTCACATCGCTCATATTAGCAGATCAGAATTTTGTGGATTGTCTACATGGTATCAAGCTAGAGAACAGAATAAAGACTAGCACAAATTGAGAGAAACACATCATAGGAGAAGAACTTTTGAAGCAACCTAAGAACAATAAGTGTATGGGATGTTAGTGGCTAATTTGCAAGCCCTAGATTAGTCAAAGAGTTGACTGTGTGTGGGCAGTTTTGGATGCCCTGAGGAGAGTGACAATAGGGTTGATGTGTCACAATGATAGGGAAGATTTGTGTGCCCTAGGAGCAACATTATGGAGCAGCCAAAATCTTGACAGGTGGGCATTCCTTGAAGTCCTCATGTACAGTGATCATTGAAGGGCTAATGAGTTGTTAGGAGGTAGAGTTGTGGAGTGCTAGTTTAGTGCATTGAAGATGGCCAAACCACTGAAAAAAAGGCAGATCCAGAAGACCCAATGAGCAATATTCTTAATGGAGTTAGAGGCCTGCTAGTGGGCAGATCAGTAAACCAAAGTTCAGTGACACAAAAGGAGTTGTGATCGTTGATAGTGGCATATTGTGGACTCACAAAGCATGGTGGGAAAGAACAGGTCTTCAAAGCAAGTTTTGCAGAAGAAAGAAGGGAAGCCTTCTAGTTCAGAGGGAGCAGTTGCACGCTCAGAGAACTTGTTAGAGTGGGAGATAGATCTAGGTGGATGAGGTTCTTCTAGGAACACCTTCCTCGCTAAGAGGGGGTGTTGAAAATTGTAGCGAGGACGGGTTCCTTGTTTTGTGCCTTAATTCAAGGAGCCTCAACGAGTTTCTCCTTGAGCATGCATGAGTTCCTATGAGCTAGGAGCTAATTCCTAAAAAGTAGGACGAGTTCCTAAAATTTAGGGCAAATTCCTAAAATTTAGGAAGTGTTCATGAAGCAGTTAACTGATGTGTCAAAGTGGAAGGCTGAGTTATTAGTCTTCTAGTGCGAGTTAATTAAGGAAAAACAACTTGTTGTTGAGTCTCAAGAGATAGGACGAGTTGCATGAGTAGTTAACTCATGCTAACTCAAACAATCACAAAAGCAAACTGCTTAATTAGAAACTCACCAAATTTGGCCATTTGAATTGCTTTAAAAGGAGGAGCGAAGGCACATTGTTACTCATTGTTTTGTGAGCATGGCTTGGTGAGACAAAGCAATAGGAGTACACACAAGGCTCTCTGAGCTTGTGAGGAAGAGTGTGCAAGAGAAACTTGTGCACAAAATTATTGTGAGGAAGAGTTCCCTTGGGTAGTGCTCATAGAAATAGAAGGAAATTCCTATTTAATAGGAGCACCTATTGCGCAAGGATTGAGGGAACAAATCAAGCTACAACAAGTGTGTTTTTCAAGCCTAGGCAAGGCAGGGAGAAGGGTGTATTCTCTAGAAAACATAGTTGTATTGTAAGAGATCATTCCTCAGTTTCTATCAACAATATTCTCAACAAGCAGAGGGTTTTCCTAGTTGGGTTCCTAGAAATTTTGTGTCTTGAATTGTGTAAATTGTGTTTATTTATATTCCTATTTCGTTGCAAAGTTTAGTAGAGAAATTCTGCGTTTATATGAGAATAAGTTATATTTCAGATCGCTCATATTAGCAAATTAGAATTTTGTGGATTTTCTACATGGTATCAAAGGAGAGAACAGAATAAAGACTGGCACAGGTTGAGAGAAACACATCATAGGAGAAGAACTTCTGAAGCAACCTAGGAACAATAAGTGTATGGACTGTTAGTGGCTGATTTGCAAGCCCTTGATCAGTCAAAGAGTTGATTGTGTGTGGACAGTTTTGGATGCCCTGAGGAGAGTGACAGTAGGGTTGATGTCTCACAAAGACAGGGCAGATTTGTGTGCCCTAGGAGTGCCATTCTGGAGCAGCCAAAATCTTGACAAGTGGGCATTCCTTGAAGTCCTCATGTACAATGATCATTGAAGGACTAATGAGATTTTAGGACGCAGAGTTGTGGAGCCCTAGTTCAGTGGGTTGCAGATGGCCAAACCACTGATAAGAGGGCAGATCCATAAGACCCAATGAGCAGTCTTCTTAGTGGAGCTAGAGGCATGCTAGTGGGCATATTAGTGAGCCAAAGTTCAATGACACAAAAGGAGTTGTGATCATTGATAGTGGCAGATTGTGGACTTGCAAAGCATGGTCGGAAAGAACAAGTCTTCAAAGCAGGTTTTGCGGAAGAAAGCAGGGAGGCCTTCTCGTTCAGAGGGAGCAGGTGCAGGCTCGAAGAACTTGGTAGAGTTGGAGACAAATCCAAGTGGACAAGGTTCTTCCAGGAATGCCTTCCTCTCTAAGAGAGAGTGTTGAAAATTGTAGCGAGAATGGGTTCCTTGTTTTGTGCCTTAATTCAAGGAGCCTCAACGAGTTTCTTGAGCATGCATGAATTCCTATGAGTTAGGAGCTAATTCCTAAAAAGTAGGATGAGTACCTGAAATTTAGGGCGAATTTCTAAAATTTAGGAAGTGTTCATGAAGCAGTTAACTGATGTGTCAAAGTGGAAGGTCGAGTTATCAATCTTCTAGTTTTAGTTAATTAAGGAAAAGAACTTGTGGTTGAGTCTCAAGAGATAGGACGAGTTGCATGAGTAGTTAACTCATGCTAACTCAAACAATCACAAAAGTAAACTCCTTAATTAGAAAGTCACCAAATCTGGCCATTTGAATTGCTTTAAAAGGAGGAGCGAAGGCACATTGTTACTCATTGTTTTGTGAGCATGGGCTAGTGAGACAAAGCAATAGGAGTACACACAAGGTTGTGTGTGAGCTTGTGAGGAAGAGTGTGCAAGAGAAACTTGTGCACAAAATTATTGTGAGGAAGAGTTCCCTTGGGTAGTGCGCATAGAAATAGGAGGAAATTCCTATTTAATAGAAGCACCTATTGCGTAAGGATTTAGGAAGCAGATCAGGCTACATCAAGTGTGTTTTTCAAGCCTAGGCGAGGCAAGGAGAAGGGTGTATTCTCTATTGAAAATAGAGTTGTATTATAAGAGATCATTCCTTAGTTTCTATCAGTAATATTCTCAACAAGCAGAGGGTTTTCCCAGTTGGGTTCCCTAGAAATTTTGTGTCTTGAATTGTGTGAATTGTGTTTATTTTTGTTCCTATTCCACTACAAATTTTAGTAGAGAAATTTTATGTTTATATGAGAAGAAATTATATTTCAGATCATTCATATTAGGAAATCAAAATTTCATGGATTTTCTACATCCCGAAGTCATCATGCTCTTTGAAAATGTAACATATGGCCTAGGAAACATGTGGAGAAGGATGTCCTCAAGGCCTCTATTGCACTGGACCACATGGCAAAACCAACTCAAATTCAAGCGAAAGCAACCATTCACGAGAGACTAGGATCATAAATCCATCTAAGTGGACCATACTTTAGTGTCTATGGCATATTAATACTTCAAACCATGATCACCTTCAAATGTCTAACTAGACTAACTCTTGTAGAAGTGTTCCCTCCCTTTGTAAGGGTGGCTATGTAGATAACCCTATTAGGTGCTTCTAGCCCCCAAGGGGAGGCAACATTTACAAGGTCAACCCTTCAATCAATAGGTGTTAGTGTAAGCAGGTGGCAATGGAGGGGAAGGACTTCAGGACCAAGTGCCATGGTCATGGGACCAACTAATGGGAGTCTACATCTTGAGTGTATCGATGTAATGGAGGAAGAAATTGTGGATGTATGAGTTACCCTACTTGGCCTGCTTTTCCACCCCTCTTGTGCGCCTTTTAATTCTTTTTGATAATGCTTTTTATTTTGGTGGATAGCTCAATGACCAAAGCTTGCTCTTTATGATATAGCACCCCTTAAGATGAGGTGGTTTATCTCTCATCAAGGTTGGGACATGCCAGGGTTCCTTTTAATGGATTGAGCATCATGTTCTCAAGAACTAGATGATGGCTAATGAGGAAGGTAGAGCTCATGCTAGGCTTTTGCCCATGTTCTAACTTATATCTCGACCATCTCTTGCATTTTAACTTTCCTTTTCTATTATTGTGGCCATTTTATGCTTTTCCATTCTTTTAGCTGCATCAACCTCCAGGGCAATGTTTTCTGGCCCTACTCAAGGATGTGGATAAGAGAGTGCCAAATCCCAATGAACCAGTGACAATTAACCTGAAGAATGGAGGTGATATCAAAGGATAATAATGTGTCATGGAAAATTTAAGTATGGTAAAGGAGAATGGACACACTATTTCAATTCAGGTCTCCCAAGTAGTGCCCCTCCTATAATCCTAAGGACGTAGGGGAGGTCCCGCTAGACTAGTGCTAAAGATTAACCCCCTTGGTAAGGTGAGAACAAGTTTACAGTCAAGGTTGGTCAATCATTCAAATCACTCCTTTATCCATATTGGATGCCCAAAATATTAAGTAAAAGCACTCAATTGCAAAATGATCAAAGTATTTTTAAGTGGTAGCCCACCTTCATCTAAGAGGAATGTCGGTTGGTGAGAGGTGTACGACTGGTGTAGATGGTAGAGGAATTCACATATCATCATCAATAAACAAATGTCTAGGTCTTTTGGCTAGTTAGCTATCCAAAATAGGAGAAAAAGTTTTCTTTTATGGGGTTACCCATTTTGGTGGGTAACAATTAGCATATCTCCTAGGAGGTGTACTCGTTCTCATCGAAGATATGGGCACTTCTACAAGTTCTCGTACATTATGACATATCTAAGTAAATCATCTTGGATTCTTGCAAGCAAGACCAGAGGTTGAGGTCACATCCTTCCTCAATCTTTCTTTGCCCACACCTAGAGTTGACTCTTCTCTAACCTTTAATTCAGATTATGGAATAGCAACACCCTCACTCCCTTTAGCCATGAGAAAGATATGTATGATCTAGAGGACCACACATCTAAAATGTCCCCTCTACTAGGGGTTTGACCACCTATGAATCTAAAAGAATATAACCTTCAGTTTGGCAAACTCCATCATCCCTCAAGTCAACTTCATAGCCCAAAAATTCAAACACCACATTATGAGTTGTTTAGGGCCTCTTGAAAAGATTATCACATATCCATATAAGACCAATATAAATGGATTAGATCTATCCAAATTCTAAAGATAAAAACGTGCACAAATCTCATCCATCTTGAAATACCAAGCTCATAGTGCAAATGCCAATGCATGCAAGGCCTCTGATATCTATAAACATGGGTATCTCGCCCATGCACCTCAAAACCCCAAAAAATTGAAGCAAAACCTTCAATATGGTCAATTCCCTCTTTTTGGGAGAATCCTCTAGTAATTGGAGTAAGAGTCTCATTAAGGTCAATTCTCTCTTTCCTAGAAAATCCAACAACCTTGTCTTGGTACTCTTGAATGCTCCCAACAACTACAAGATTGGAATCAATCACAGATTCTAAAGTAGGTTTGGAACCTATAACCAAGGCATCCTACCATACTTGTTTTGCATATGCCTCCTCAAAATTAGAAGGCTCAACTAGCTTCCTACTGATATGCGCAAGCACCATAGGATCAAGAAATAACCTATAAAGGCCACCATCTCATACACCTCTAGGCAAAGTCTTCAGACTTGCTAGACTATAATCACTGATAGTGCAATGTTGTGCCGCGAATGCAACTCTACATTGAAAATCTACCATACAAGAAATTGAAAGAAGATTTTTTTCAAACCAAGAACAAACAAAACATGATTCACCTCAAGAACATCCCTTGATTCCATTCAAAAGGAAATGGATCCCACTCCTTTCAAAGGATATGTAGCATTGTCATTGAACTCCACATTCATTCATAGCTCTTGCTCTTGGAGCTTACTAAAGATTTTCTTATCATAACTCCTATATCTTGATATCCTATTGTCCACACACCATCCAACATTTGACATAGAGTTGGAAGATAAATAAGAAAATATGGAGAAGGTGGTCCCAAGCTAGGATGATAAGTAATCTATTCTTGCTGCATTACCTACATTCCATGCTATGTGTTTTTATTGCATGGCCTTCCCATTCTTCTTCTTTGGACATTGGTTGGCATAATGCCCTTCCAGTGACACTTAAAAAATTTCAAATACTCAAATTCTTCTTACCTTATCTTGATTCTTCCTTCTTTCCCTTCTAATATCCTTTCTCGTTTTCCTTCCTCATCCTTCAGCCAAGACTTTTACTTCTTTTTGCATAGCTAACAAGATTTGAACCTTATCTCTTGTTGCAAAAGGTCATCCTAAAGCCTCTTTTCATTGGCCTCTTTCTTAGAATGGACAGCCAATAGTTCCATATTGGTAGGTGCAACAATCACATTTTCAATATGTTCCCAGAACTTAGCCTCCTCCAGCAACATTACCGCCCTGCACTTTCAAGGTATAAAATTGAAAGCAATTTCCAACCTGTCACACTCTCTAAGACTAAGAGTAGTCATCCCTATAAATCTAATTCACATCTCAAAGAAAACTTAGCAACAAATCAAGTAGATGACCCTTCTAGGGTTCAACCTCTTCTTCCAATGTGCACTAAGGTTTCACACTTAACATTTACTAGGACAAGCATATCTCCTATGTACAAAACAATTGAAATACATAAGTCCCTCTTCACTAATAGAATGATCTTGGTCGCATCAACTTTGAATCCATGTTGGAATTTCCCAGAATGGCTTTTAATGCAAATTTAAAATTCCACGTCAACCTTGAGGTTTTCCAAATCTATTTCCTGTGAACTTGCAGTCTTAGGGCTGAATCTAAAATATAACTTATAGTAGTATACATTTTAATGTATCCTAAACATTTGACATTTTTTACCTTTTACTAGTCACAATTTTCGAAGAGTTTGGCCCAAAATTTAGAAGAATAATTGAAATTGCAGATATCAAATGTTGAAATTACATAATCTAGATGGGGTTTTTGGGGTGCTGAATCTATCTATGCCTTCAAAATTGCAATTTCAATAGTGTAAAACTGCATTTCACCAATAATTGTATACTTGATTTCCAGTGATAGTTGCCATAAAAAAGTAAAAAAAGTTGAATGTTTAGACTTGTCCATATTTCTCTTTTGCCCATCCAATTATACAAAGTATCCCAAAAAAATACTTTAGACAATTGAACTTCAAGGGAAATATTTTCCAGCCTTTAGGACACACTTCCAAACTCTCAAACAAAAATGAAAATTACTTATTATAGAAGATTTACAACAGTCATAAATCTGCCCACTTAGCTTCTATATGTGTGTCATATCACTTAACACATTTCTCTATGATATATAAAATTAGTAATCACAATCAACTCTAAAAACTACTCAATCATCATGAGAACCTAAACTAAGAGTCAGATCTGCGAGTACACAGTTTGAACTTTGAACAACAAAACATGGTTTATATATGCATAAGATGAAGTTACAAGTACATGCCAACAACTTAATACAAGATAGTATAGGTGTTCTCCAAACCCTATCTAGGGCATCCGCCATAAGTAGCATGCCCTAGTCATCAACACCTCCTAGTTAGTAATCACTTCCAACCAAAGCTGGTCATTCCATCAAAGATCCACAACAAGTATACACACTAACAAGTCCTCTTTGGCGCCTACACTTGCATCCCACAAGTGTACAAGAGAAAACAAGATAGTATCCCACTATCTTCCCTACTTCAAACTCTCCAAGTAGCTCTAAGGTTGCCAAATGCCACAAAATCCTAGTCTTCATCTCTCACAAAAACCAGAAGAACAAGTGCTCCTTTTGCTCTTTCAATGTTCCTCACAAACCCTAGCATCCCTTGTCTTCTTAGGCAAGCCCAAACCCTAGTCTTCTTGAATCAACTCAAGGGCCCTTGTGCTCAAGACAAAGAGAACAAATATAATGAAGACGAGTACACATGAAAGAAACAAGTTTGTTGTAACTTTCACATCTCTAACACATGATATGATTGATATGATTTATGAAAAAATCTATTTATATGAAATGTGAAGGGACGCCAACAATGACAAAGGGGATGTCGACAACAGGCAACCTAACTAATCACTAGATAGATCAACATGTGAAGTGTTCCAATTCTAAGTGACCCATGTTAAGCTCCAATTTGTGCATGTTCAACAAGTAAGAGTCCCAAGGTGAATGCTCCACAAGAAATGTCCAACGCTCTGCCTCCAAAGGCCTCCAATGCTCCTATGATCACTCTTAAGCCATGTGTACCTCTGGTTCCACTACCTCTATATGAATACTCCTCAACCCAAACATCTTCACCTCAAGCTCAAGACTTTGTGCAACAAAGTGTTCCCATGCTACCTAGGGTTCAATGGCCTCCTCCAAGATGCCCAATGCTCCTCTTCCAAATCACTATTTACAAGAAAGCAAAGAAGCCCTCTATGTGTGTGCCTCATGAAGAATATCACTAAGCCACATAGGTGTCCAACCTCCTAAGGAAGTGCACCACTTAAGCATCAATTCAAGGCATAGCAATCCAAGAGTAATCTATCTCCAGTGTGTATGTCTGCTACAAAACAACCAAGTAATCAACACGCCATGCACTCTACATCACATGAAGGACACCCAAGCATGGTGTAAATATTTTGGAGTAACTCCAAAGATAACATCCATGATAAGTAAAATGCATTTTTGAAATTATAGATGTCCTTAAATTTCGTGTCTGCTCCAAAGATAATTTCAAAAACACATCTGTTTGTGAATTCCTATTTCCAGCAACAACTTAGGCTTCTAACAGCCATGGGGGTCTTTTCACTGAATTTATTTGCAAGGATCTGCACATCTTTTTGATAATAACAAATTCTTTTTGCGGCTATATTGGGTGTATTTGGTTAGTTTGTATGATATTACAGTGACATATTGTCTGTTGCATGTTGTTGTTTCAGCTCAGCACTGAATTCAGAAACCAATGAGCAAGTTGCATTAAAAAAAATATCCAATGCCTTTGACAATTTAATAGATGCAAGGCGGACCCTACGAGAAATAAAACTGCTTCGACACATGCAGCATGAAAATGTATTTTCTTCTCCCGAACTTAAATTTTCTGAGTTTGCTACTTCTGAAGAGGATTTTGTTGTTACAATTAGTTAGTATATATTTGTTGCTTCTCAGTGGTCCTGTATTGCCTTGCTCTGATTTTCCTACTTGTAAATTTGCAATTAATATGTAGTCATTGAAAGTAGTTAGTATGTTTTTTCTGCTGCATGGTGGCTTTTCTTGATTAGGGAAAAACTTCAATGACTCTTTAAATCTGTATCTTGCCCATTTTGACAGAGAGAAGAGACTGCTACTTGCACAACAGTTCATTATCACAAATGTCTCTATGTTATTGGTTAAATATTTACTTCCAAGTATATTCTTGAATCTAGCAGTTCGATGATTGTGCAGAGAGTAATCAGTGGTTAATTCTAACGATTTATGACTTGTCCAAGTAAGAACTTGTGATAAAAGCTCAACAAGATTTTTTTATGAAGTTTATCTCCTACAGAAGACTTGCCCATACAGACTGAAATAATTTTTTTGATCACCAAAATCACATCAGTGATTCCCAGGATTCATGACTGGGTTAGACTTAGAACTATTGTTTCATTTCATGTGCAGAGGACCAGTCCTTCATTGTCTAGAAATATCTTGTTGTTACCCTTGTTTTTTCTTCTCTTCCTTTTATGGTGAATACAAAGAGAAAAAGGGGTTTTGTTACTTTCCTGGGAAGGGAATCTGGCATCTGAAATCCCATGCCATAGCCCTCTTATGTCAATTCCAACTCCTGATGCTGTCTTTCTTCATACCATGTCCTCGTCAAAGGAAACCCTTATAATTCTCCCTTGAGTGCCACCCCAATAATTGATAAGGATTTAGAGACGCTCCAACTCCTTCTAGCTTGTCTATTTGGTTTGGTATTTAGTATTTACAAAGCACAATTCACAATGAATCACAGGGAAATCATTATCAATGTTATCAGAACCAAATTAGTGATCGAACCGAAAAACCTTGTGGACCGGGAACCGGACCAGAACCAGAAAAAAAGGGGAAAAAACGGTTTACCAAAAACGCATAAAATATTCATATTTTAAAGAAAAAACACACACATTATATATATATATATAATATATTATATTCATGTGCATCCATATGAATCCAAACCATTTATACACAAATATGCAAAAGTTCTCATTTATATAGCAAGTAATAGTGCATATAACCAAAATAACACTTTGTGCAACCAAAAAGTTAAAAACATCAAAAAACAAGCTCTAAAAGGCCTTTACAATCCAAAATAACATGATAGTATGATACTACAATCTACAATAATACAACTACAATCTACAAGTGCTAATTGTTAGTGCCATCAATCATCATCAAAATTATCATCCTGAACATCCTCCTCATCCTCATTTGAAGAATGAGTAGCAACCAAGTCTGCAATGGGATTATTGCTTGATACCCCTAGCCCTAAAGCTGCTACTGGTGCTTCTGGTATATCTGCCTCTGCAACCTATGGAGGTGGGTCCAAGTCCAACCAAGAAAATCTGTATTGTCAAATGCTAGTGCTTGACTCTCCACAACCATTCTGATGTTGGATCAAAGTCAACCAAGACAATGTTACTTGATTCAGGGGTTTTATTCAACAATTTGTTGTGCCTCAATCTAAGGTTGTACTGAACAAAAACCATGTCATTCAACCTCTTCTTAGTGTGTATACTCTCAAACACACCCCAATTCCGCTTACAACCTAAAGCACTGCATGTCTGGCTCAATATTCGAATTGCAATTTTTTGCAATTGAGGGCATTCACTACCAAATTGTTACTGCCAATAGGCTGCAAAAAGGGTGGAAGGAAAAGAAGTATTAGCAAATGAATTTGAAAGTTGAAACTTGGACTCAACAATTGCAAATTGAAATGAGTACTATAAAAATTTGCAAATTGTGACGGTTCTTACCTGGGGGATTCTTTTCTCTATTTCTTATAGCCATAGAAATGCCAAAGGTACCGATACTCTCATTGAAATTCAAGACCTTGTTATGAATCTGATCTTGAGCCTTGGAATCTGGGACAATGCATTCAATGCATTTATACAATCCCCCTAATACCTCCCCACCAACCTCAAAATTTGTAGTGTAATGGTCCCTTCAATGTTCAGAAAACAAAAACATATTCATCATGTCAACAAAAGTTAAAACTTAAAAATTAAAAGCAATGAGCAATGAAATCCAAAATTACATACCTTGGATTTAAGTAGTAACGAGCTGCATGTAAAGGTCTATGGAGTTGTTTGTTCCACCTTTCATCAATGATTCTCCATGGAAGAATGTGCGTATGTCTTTTATCCCCATATGCTGCCTTTATTTGTTCCTTGGTCTGACCCATGGCCTCATAAACAAAACCCATGGCAGGTTTATCATTATCCACCATACGCAAAACTCCGACAAGAGGCTCACTAAATAACACAATCTCCTCTACCTTTGACCAAAATATTTTGTCAAACACTTGGTCAATCATTTGTTTCCCTTTAGCCTTTTTGCTCCACTGAAATGCATTCCATTCATCACATGAAAACATCTTCCTCAAGTTCGTTTTTTGTTGAATAAGGGATTGCAATGAAAGGAAGTTGGTTGAAAATCGTGTAATGGCTGATCAAACAAGCTCTTTATCCCCAGTGTGCTTTCTCATAAGGTTCAAAACCCATGTGTGGTTGTAGATGTACCTAATTATGGATTTTGCATCATCCATACACTTCTTCATCCACTCAATTTTGCTAATATCTTCAAGCAGGAGGTCCAAAAAATGGATTGCACATGGAGACCACCAAATGGTGGGGTGTTTTTCCTCCAATGTCTTTCCCGATGCAACATAGTTAGATATATTATTTGTGATCATGCGTACAACATTTTCAACCCCTACTTCCATAACTACTTCATCCAAAAGACAAAATAGCAATTATGTATCTTTCACCAGATTAGATGCATCAATGGATTTGAGAAACATAGTACCTTTTGGACAAACAATTAAAAAATTTAGTATGGTGTGAGATCTACCATCAGTCCATCCATCAGACATAATTGTGCATCATATTTTGGTCCATGAGATCTACCATCAGTCCATCCATCAGACATAATTGTGCATCATATTTTGGTCCATGAGATCTACCATCAACCCATCCTCATTTTGTAAAAGTACCCCCCTGATATCATGAAAGCTAGGGCCTTTGAACCCTTCTCCACATGAAGCTATAACATCAATCATGGGTTGATAATATGCAAAATTAGTAGCATTAAAAGGTATGTTTGCATCATACCACCATCTAGCAATGCATTCACATGCAACCTCCTTCCCTAACTTTTTCCATTTAGCGTCAAGGTTTGGTTGAGAACCAGGGGTGGTGCAGGGTACAAAGAAGGAGTCAATCCCTTTACGGGTTGCTGTCCTCTTCAAGTTAAAAGCACTTGAACCAAGGCTAGAACTACCCTCTCCAACTCTAACAGGGAAACTAGAGGAATCTTCAAAACTGAGCATATATTCTTCAAAGTCAGGGTCATTAAGCATAACATCATCCTTTTGACTTTTGCTTATATATTTTTTAATTCTTTTGTTTTTCCCCTCTTCTTCATTGTAGGCTTCAATTAGGCTTTGCATCCTTGCTTTAAGATCATTAGAAACATTTTTACAAAGTTTTACTTGCCCTCTTCAATGTGCTAGGTGTTATTTAATTCTATAGATCCCCCACCCTTAACTTTTTTCTCACAATAGTTGCAGACTTTTATCCCTTGCTCATTTAAATGGCAGTGAACCCAAGCCGAATCATTCTTGTTTTGGGGGCCATGACAACTTCTATAGGAAGAAATGAAAAATCTACATAGTAAACCCTAGGGTTTCTAGAATGCTATGACATTTTTTTATAGAGAAAAATAAAAGAGGAATAGAGGCCACGAAATACCTGGAGAAGAAATGTAAATTTTGAGAAGAGAATAAGCTCTCACAAATCGAAAAATAAACTCTTCAATCAGCTCTAAAATCTCCCTCACAAATTTGTCGATGAAATCCCTCAAAATAATCTTGCAAATTTCAACAATTGTTGAGAAAAAAATAACGGCCACATTTTTTTCCCAAAGAAATAAATTACAAATCTGGATTTTGCATCAAATCATTAGGGTTTTAAAATTTTTAGGGAAAAAAGAATATATTTTTGGAGAAAAATAGAACAATAATGGTTGAAAAAATTACCTTGATTTTCCCTCTTAATTTTCTAAAGAAAACCAACTCCAAAATCCTCCCAGATCAGCGTTGGAGCAACCCCTACAAATTTGCATAAAAACACTGGGGTTTTTAATTTTTTGGGAAAAAATTGATTTTTGGAGGAAAATGGGACAAAAATAGATGAAAAAAATTACCTTGATTTACCTTGTAAATTTTCTGGCGAAAATCAGCTTCAAAATCCTCTCAAATCAGCGATGTAGTAGCCCCTCATCCCCCCCAAAAAAAAAACTCTTCAACTAGCTCCAAAAACCACTCAACAAAACCCAATGATCTTTGGGAGAAAAAAATCCTTGAAATAGCTCGAAAATATCCTTTAGTAATCAACCTAACAACTCTCCAAGGCTCCAATCAACTCTTCAAATCTGCAAAAAATCTCCCTCATGTTGAAAAGTGTAACTAGGTTCGGTCTTCATAATGACATGTAAATATGATTTAGGTAATAAGATGTAAATAATAAAAATGAAATTATTTTATTGGCTTGCTTCATGGGTTTCATGAGCAAGGATTTTGTTTTTGAGTCAAGACTCCCATTGAGAGTCTTTAGGATTTACTTTTCATCTAGTCATAAAATGTAAGAGTCATTGTCATGTAATGAAGTCATGTCACACTTTGTGAAAGGTCATCTTGTTTTTGTAAAAGTATCCTCCAAGAACTTGTCACCTAACCTCTTCAAGTCGACTTTCAACGATGATGGAATATACTAGAAACAAGTCGGCTTAAAGTCCAGAATTTGGTGAAGAGGTTAGGGCACATGAGATCTCCAATACTCAGAAAGGGTTTGGGCAGATTCTAAATAGTTAGGGAGATATTAAAATAATTAATATTTTTAACGGAGTCCCTAAGTTTAGACTTAGGGAAATTAAAATATCAATGTGGATTAATATAAAACTGTGTTAGACCCGGATGCGGGTGATTAATATGGAAATTAACATGATAAGACGGGTAGCCAAAGGACATGATGACCACATGGCCACCTGCGTCGTCCCCCATGCCAATCTCCGGCGCATTCAAACCACCTTGCAGGAGCCATTAATTGCGTTCGAAAGCTGAGGCACCTCCACCACCTTCATTGTCATGGAACCTGCAGAGCATCATGCAATTCTTCCCCCTTGCTCCATTGCGCTTGCCCTCCGCACGCTGCAACTCCCTGCTCTCGCACTGTGACAGGAAGCCGATGCTGGTTGCTGAGTTGTCTTGATCTGGATAATGGCTTTCACTACTCTCATTCCAGTCTTTGCATCTTAAACCAGGCTCAGACCTCCCCTGTTCGCTCTTGGCATCGAAACCCTACCCACCCCTCTGCTGCCAACCTTGCGCTCAACCCTGCCATGGCTCGCATCAGACATCGTATGCGAAGAAGACGTGGAGGCACTCGCAGAGGTATCTTTCGCCCACAGGCTATGTCTAGCTCTGTCACAGCCTCCCCTGACTCCTCTGCTGATAATCCCAATCCTCTCAGCGCTCTCTATGGCCGTTACCCCAACACCCGAAGTGGAAGGGGACGCGCCAGGCACCAAGGCACAGGAAGAAGGGACGTTGCTGCTCATTCAGAGGATTTCCCCCTTCTTCTGCATTCAGCTCCTCATGTAACTCAATTCTGGTTCTGCAACACTTTAACCCGGCCTGTTATTACTGCCACGGTGACCATTTCTTTCTCGGAAGAAATTGAGCCACAGGCACCTCCGCTTGAACATATGGACGAGTAGAACAAAGCGGCTCCATGCAACTGCGGTATTAGCATCCCGGGTAATCAACAATAGGACAATGGTAAAGCAGCCCTGCATGGCAAAGCGATTGCTGCTAGTCAATCAGCTGTAGATAGCAAACATGGCGACACAAGGGCCTCGGGAAGTCGACAAGGCGACATGTCTGCAATGTCGGTGGGCACAGATAGCACTACGGCTGATCACGCTGGTTCTGAGGATTATGGATGGTGTCTGATCGTTGAGGAAGAGCCAACAGAAGACACCTTGCAGTTGCTGGCTAGGTTATGTGGCGAGCCTTGAATCCGTCCCTGTTTAGCTTTGTTTCTTGTCTTTTTAAATTTTGTTTCATGTCGAGTCTATGTCTGGATCTGTCCCAAGCTTGGGCAACGAAAATTTTGAATTTGGCTCCCAATTGTCAATCTACTGTGGAAATTTCTGAGCTAAGTTTTGGAATTTACATTTTTTTGGTTAGAAATTTTGAATTATGGAACTATAGCCCCGGTGAGGGTAACTTGAACTGTTCTAATTTTTGTACTCGGACTATTTTCCCCATCTTGGGCAGTCGTGAATTCAAGGTTGGATGCTCAGTTTGGTCTTACAACTGACCCTTTGCCGCTGAGGCCGGTGCCTCTCTGTACATTATGTCTTTATAAATAGATCAATTTTACTTAGAAAAAAAAATATAAAACTGTGTTAGAATGGTCCAAAAGACATGGATCAAGCCAGATCTAATCTTAGCCATTGACTAGGGACTTAATCTCGGTCGTTGATATGTTAACGAGAAAAGTATAAGAGGAGGCTTGAGGGTCACTTGGAGAGTACATTAGATGATCAGTCATTCTATTCTCTAGAGCGGGGTTTGCTAAGAGAGATAGAATTAGTGATCGGAGTTGCAGCTGAGGGGAAGTGAGTACAGAGAGAGAGAGGCAGAGATAGTGCTAGGAGATCAGCGCAGGAGCCAGAGAGAGTGACGTAGTAGCGGCCAGGGCTCACACAGGGCCACGCAGAGGCGACCAGGAACTGCGCAGTGCTTCAGAAAGGCCAGCGTTGCTGACGCAGAGGGCCAGATTGCTAACGCAGGGCTTCCAGAGGCTGACGCAGGCCCATTCAGGGTGACGCAGGGCCAACGTTGGGCAGAGCGAGGCTGACGTAGTCCAAAAAGGCAGACATTGGGGTTTCTGGGGTAGATTGGCGCTGAGGAACTACCAAAGGGTTTATCCGGGGTTTCAGCCGGGATATTTGTCTCAGACTGAGAGGTACTACTGCCAAGGGCATTCTCTATTGGGTAAGCTGGATTTGGCACCCAGAGAGGGTGACGCAAAAGCTAGAGGGGCTGACGCAGTTCCTTAGAGGCAGCGCTGGGGTTTTCTGTGGGGCAGAGAAAGCAACAGTTCAGCATATCGAATTCTGAGCAAGGGAGGCTCACTGGGAGGGTGACACAGCTCCTAGAGGAGGTGACGTAGTTCCAGCGCAGAGCTTGGAGCAACCATCATTGCGCAACACTGGGAACAACAATTGTCATCTATGGGGTTTGATCATCTAGTTGCTGGAATTGCCAAATATTTGTCTCCGGATAGAGGTACTTTTACTAGGTTTATTCTTTGTTGCGTGAGCCAGATTTGGCACCCTAGTTGTCTTTAGAAATCTACTTAATAATACAAACCCTCTATATGTTGCATTGGTTTTGCCGAATTGGGTTTTTCCGGGGACGATTGTCCAAAAATAACGGTGCCCCTTGTGTGATTGTCTCAGTTTATTTTAGTTCATGATCTGTATGTATGTGTAGGCTGCAATAGTGTTTTCATCACTGTTTAAATATTTTAAATAACTTGTTGAATGTAAAGAACAAGTAGGAGATGATAAACCAGTGATTGTAGTAGAATTTCTGATGTGTAGATTCAGAAATTCTCACATGGTATCAGAGCATTGCAGATCATAAGAGACTGAAGACACCAACCGAGAAACCAGAGATTTGTTGCAGAGAATCAGCTGTCCCGAGTGACAACGCTGTTTCAGAGGCAGAGGAGCAACTGCAGGAGTGATGCAGAGCTAGAGGAGGTGACACAGAGGCTCACGCAGTGCCTGCATCAACATTTCTAGCCTGCAGAGCCAGAGAGGAGCCCACGCAGTGACTACATCAGCTCTCTGAGCCAGCACAAAGCCTGAGAGGTTCGAATCAGTTAGATGCCAGGGCTGAGGAAGCAAAGCAGATTCGATTTGAGGAGATGGTGTGGTGTTGTTTTTGTTGGTGCAGAATAGTGTCTGTGGAGACAGAGTCGAGGTAGAGGGAGTTATTGCTTTGATAGATTTCTAGCCAAATAAATCTAGATCCAGGTTGTAACAGCAAAGTAGGATTGGAGAGGAAGTGATTCGACAGTTGGCAGGAGGATTTCCGTGAAGGAAATCAAGACTCAGATGGAGTCTAGAGGAGCTTGTTCCTTAGAGAATTTCTAGTGCCAAATAAATCCAGATCCAAGTCTTGCTATATTGTTAGCAGGAGAGGGAGAAGAGAACCAATCCTATTTTTGAGTAGAGATGGCAATGAATGTGTTGAGGGATTATGACAGATTGGATGGAGCATCCAATTTTGTCATTTGGAAGGCCGAGATCCTGGCAATCCTAGACAAACATCGCATCAAGGACTATGCCTTGAAGGTAGTTGATGAGCCGTTCGACGTTGATCCATTGAAAAAGTACGAGGAGGCCCAGGCTAAGGCCAAATGCGGTCAAAGATCATGTAGTACCACACATTGCTGAGAAGAACACAACAACGGAGATGTGGGAGGTGTTGACATCCTTTTATTAGGGCTCTTCCGTCCAACGAAAGATGTTATTAGAAAATCAGCTGAGACAGTGCCAGATGTAGAAAGGAGAGGAGATCGATCCCTTCCTTCACAGGTTGCAAGGGATTCGCGACCAGTTGACTTCCGTGGGGTCTACACTAGATCCTGAGTTCATGGTCAGGACTGCCCTGAATGAAGTCACCGAGGACTGGGAGTCCTTTGTCCAAAGTATCTTGGGCAGAGCGACTCTCCCCAGTTGGGAGGAGATGTGGGCAGCTCTTCAACAAGAAGAGCTGAGGAGGATGACCAAGACAGGGAGTAGCGGCAAGGGAGCCCGAGTCAATGAGGAGGAGGAGGATTCAACTCTTGCATCTTGGGGATAGAAAGGGCAACAAAAGAGAAAGAAGAAGGACATCACCAAGGTCAGATGCTTCAACTGTGGGGAGCTGGGACATTATGCCACTCAGTGCCCCCAAAAGAAGGGCAAGGGGGAGGTTTTTGACTCAAAGGCTACTCCAGCGAAAGTTGAAAACGAAGGCGAGTATGACGATTGTGCCATGAGTGCTCATGTGCCTCTGGAGAAGATGTGGGGCGACATAGAGTTGTAGTCGAGAGAACTACATGTAGGGGCAGGATCCTTGAGGTGCCCAAACTCTTGGATCACATAAGGCTACGGGAGCCCTTAACGACAGTAGCATAATGATGGGTGTCGGTTAGGAAAAGGCCAAATTGGTTGAAAGCTACATTAGAAGATGTTGAAGGACATGAAGCTGCGAAAGGAACTTTTAGGGAAAGTAAGAGACTGAAAAAATATTCTGGTTATGCTGCATATATGACAGTTAATTGAAGTTGAACCATCTACATTCAAGGAAGCTGCTCATCAAGAGGTTTGGAAGAAAGCAATGCAGGAAGAATATCAATCCATCATGAAGAATGGGGTTTGGGAAATCGTTCCTAGACCTAGTGACAATTCGGTTGTCACCTCCAAATGGATCTATAAGATCAAATATGCTCCTGATCGAAGTATAGACAAGTACAAAGCTAGATTCGTTGTAAGGGGTTTCTCTCAAAATGAAGGCATTGATTATGAAGAAGCCTTTGCACCCACAATAAGGTACATTACCATTAGATCTTTGGTTTCATTGGCTACAATGGGTTGGAATATCCATCAAATGGATGTGAAGACCACATTTCTGAATGGGACCATAGATGAGGAAGTGTATATCGAACAACCCGAAGGCTTTGAAGTTAATAGCCTGGAATCTCATGTTTGCAGACTTAAGAAGGCCCTATATGGTTTGAAGCAAGCACATAGGGCATGGTATGCAAGGATGGATGCATATCTTAAAATTGGGTTTGTAAAGAGTTTTGTTGATCCGAATCTCTACATCAAGGTTGTGAATAATGAGCCTGCCATTATTCTACTATATGTGGATGATCTATTCATCACAGGTGTGGAGCGAAGAATTCAAGAATGCAAGAAGATGTTGGCAGCTGAATTCGAAATAAAGGATCTAGGATTGATGCACTATTACTTGGGTCTAGAAGTATGGCAGAGTCTTGGGGAGATATATTTGGGGCAAGGAAAGTACATCATCAAGTTGTTGCAAAAATTTGGGATGATGGATTCTAAGCCGATGACTATTCCTATGATCACCAATCTCAAGAAATTAAGGGGCTTTGACTCTAGTCTCGTGGATCCTACCTCCTATCGTCAGTTGGTAGGTTCCCTAATATATTTGGTAAATACTAGGCCAGATATATGTTTTGCAGTAAACATTTTTAGTGAGTTTCAGTTGGAGCCTCGTCATGATCACTGGATAGCTGCCAAACACATATTAAGGTATCTTCGTGGAACCATACATCACTGCCTAAAGTATGATAGTAAGGAAGTCAAGCTAATTGGCTTCATAGATTATGATTGGGGTGGCAGTGAGACTAGTGGAAGGAGCACCACTGGAGGATATTTTAGTCTGGGAGCTACTATGATCTCATGGATGAGTAGGAAGCAAGATCTTGTTGCTTTAAGTAGTGTTGAGGCAGAATATGTGGCTACATGTGAAGTAGGAAAGGAAGTTGTTTGGTTAAGGAAGCTTTTGACAGATTTGTTCGAAAAGTCTCTGGGTCCTATTGTGATTAATTGTGACAATCAAAGTTGTATCAAGATGTTTGGAGATCCCGTGTTTCATGCTAGAACGAAGCATCTCAACAACAAGTTCCACTTTATTAAGAACCTGGTGCAGGATGGGATCGTGAAGTTGGAGTATGTCTTGACAGATGAACAGGTAGCAAACATAGTAACAAAGGCTCTTCCTAATAAGAAGTTTGAATATCTAAAGAGCATGCTTGGTTTAGTAGATATTTTTTATTGTATTGATGATAAGAGATTGGAAGAGATTTGTTGAGGCTTTGCGAGTGAAGCATTGCTTGGGAGGACATCTGGGCGACACTTTGTGTTGATGTCTAGGTCCCAAAGTAGGGAAGGTGGCGTGGGTCGTAGAGCTCTGACCATGGATACGCACCTAGGTCCCTGGGTTGGTGGTTAGCAAGCCTGATGGTACCTAGAGAGACTGAAAGCTTGAGTCCACCTTATTCCCACTTGGATAGATTGCCCTGGTCAAGAATCTAGTCCATGGCATTGCGGTGCCTAAATTGATGAGAGGCCAATGGATAGATTGCCCTGGTCAGGAATCTAGTCCATGGCATTGTGGTGCCTAAACTCTTCATTGTTCATATAGTTTGAGATCTTCCATTGTATTTGTATATTATGAATACCTCCCTAGTTAAGAGGGAGTGTTGGAAAATGTAACTAGGTTCGGTCTTCATTAGTGTATTTGAGTCATCATGAAATGTACTTGTCAAAAGAATAAAGATTTTTTTTTTTATTATTGTATCAATGACTTATTAAAGCATGGGTTTCATGCTTGGGTCATCATTATATTAGTCAAAATCCCCATTGTGGACTCCTACGATTAATATTGAGTCGATAGAGTCATTGTACATTTAAAGAGACCCTTCTTGGGCTTTTGAATCATGTAAAAAGGTCTAGTATTGAATCAAATAAAATTTATGTAACCTCCACACCAAGTTGGCCTAAGGACACCAATTCGACCTCATTTGGAGCTTATAAATAGAAGGAAGTCTAATTCATTTGCAACATCTCATCTCAAGCTAGTTCGATATCTTTAAGGACGTTGGAGAAGTGCAAAGTAGGAAGAAGAAGCCTAAAAGAAGTGCGAGTTGGGTCAAGTCTAAGGAGAAGAAGAAAATCGAAGTTTTGGAGCTACCCTCTTTCTGTTTCGTGCCCTAGTTTGGGAGATCGAAGTCTTCCACGTATTGATGCTGGTAGTTGCTGCCTGATGCCGTAAGTTGTTGCATAGTCAAAGTTGCCAGGGAAGAAGTGCTGCTGCAAAAGGGTCAAAGATCTGGAAGGCTAACATGGTGTGGAGGGAAGGTTTGGTCTTTGTCTAGGTTGAAGAGTCTCAAAGGATATTATTGAGGAAGATAATTTTTTTACTGGGATTTCCTCTCGAGGGGGGTTTTTCCTTGGCATAGTGCCTACATCTTGTGTCTCTTCTTTTGTGATCTTCATACACACATAATATGGTAATTTCTTGATGAAAGATAAGATAATAAAGAAGTAAAAAAACCAACATAACTCACAAGTAATTATCAAGAAAGAGGAATCAAACCCTAATCTACTTGCATTGATTTCTCAACACATAGCACACAAGTGAGATGGACTTTACTTGTGGAGTGAAGAGAGTCCAAGGAGGTTGCGCTTCTTAGAAGGACAGATGTAGCTCAGAACAAGAAGAGAAGTTTGATCTAAGGGGGGGGGGGGTTGAGTGGACTGTCTTTCATAGCAAAAGAGGTTGCGTCATAGAGCATGGGAAGAGAACTTTATGTGGGTGATAAGAGGTTCAAGCCCTAGTCTGAGGGTTGGAATGAGTTCAATGTGAGTCGTAGAAAGCACCAAGGAGGCCGAGCAAGGGTCGTCGGCCTAGCAAAAGTTTGGTCGTAGTTGGTAGAAGGAAGCCACAAAGCGCAGTCAAGGTTAGAAAATCCGGCCAAGATCAGGGAGGAAGTTGTAGAGGGCTGATCTGAAGGTTAGTAGCCCTAGCAAAGCCATCCACAAGGAGTTTAAGGGTAGACTATGATAGGAGGAAAGGTCATAGGCCTAGGGATACTCTGAAGGCCAGCCATAGCCTAGATAAGAAGATTGAGTGAGATCAAACCTAGTTGAGAACTTGAGGCTTGCTACGGAGGCAACTTGGAGTCTAGGTTGTTGTGGTAGCTCGCTGAGGAAAGGAAGGAGTAGTTCATTGGTGATTGAAGGCCAAGACCTACATAGAAATCTAGAAGAATGCAGGACGAGGAAAAATTAGTATTGGTCAAGGTGCAATAGAGAAGATATGTTGGAACACTGAGAGGGGGGGTGAATCAATATTTCTTTCAATTGTTGTTTTATGTCAATTAAGATTTTTATCACAAAATAAACCATAACACAAGAAATAGAACAAAAATAATTTTATTGATCATAATAGTGAGGACTCCAATCCTCTTTTACAACAAATCAAGCTCCAACTTGTACAACATTTTTTTTTACTTCTCAAGGCTCCAACCTTGAGTGAGGACTCCAATCCTCCCAATAATCCAAGCTCCAACTTGGTCAACTTGAGGACTGCAATCCTCTCAACAGTCTCTGCTCCAAAAACTTGCTAGAAAACAATAGCTTCAAGACTTACTTCAATAGGTTCCAACACTTCTCCAACAAGGTCTTGAACTATGCTTATTAGGGTGTCTTCAACAATCTTCAATGCTCCAAGAATGCCTTCAATATTGTTTCAATGATGTTGTTGATTTTGGGTAGCATCAGATGTGCTCTAGCCATGAAATTTGGTGGAGAGGCTAAGGCACATGAGATCTCCAAGACCCATAAATCGTTTGGAGAAATTCCACCCGGATGAAGAGATATTAAAATAATGATGGGTTCCTAAGTCTAAACTTAGAAAAATAAAAATATTAATGTGTATTAATATAATATGGGTGAGAAAGTTCTAAGTGACGAGGATCAAGCCAGTTCTAATCTTAACTGTTGATTAGGGACTTAATCTTGGCTGTTGAATTGTCAACAGGAAAAGTATAAGAGGAGGCTTGAGGGTCAGTTGAAGATACACCAAGTTGATCAAGAATTCGATTTTCTGGGGCAGGGTTTGTTGAGAAATCGAGTTAGTAATCTGTTGCAGCAAAGGGTCAGTTTAGAAGAAGGCTGAGAATACATATTAGAGAGGCAGAGAAAGTGTCGGAGAGACAGCGCAGAGCCTTGGAACGCTGATCCAGAGGCAACCAGCACTGACACAGACACTGAGGAGGCCAGCACAGGTGGCACAGAGGGCTTAGAGGTTGATGCAGGCAACGCAAAGAGCTGCAAAGCTGACGCTGGGCTGAAGAGGCAGTGCTAAGGAATTTTCGTGGGGCAGACTGGGCGCTGAGAGGTAGACGCAAAGCCATAGAGGGTGACGCAGTCCCTAGAGGGTGACGCAGTTCCGAAAGGAAGCTTGGAGCAGCGTTTGTTGTCTAGCTAAGGAACTGTCTAAGTTTCTGTGGGATCAATCATCCGGTTGCTGATCAGTCGAAATATCTGTGTCCGAGGAGAGGTACTTCTGCCAAGGAAAATCTCTGAAGGGTGAGCTGTTTCTCGCACCTTAGTTGTATTCAAATGACAAAAACTGCATAATAATAAAACCCTCATATCTACTACACCGGTTTTCCCGCATTGGGTTTTTTCGGGCACGATTGTCCAAAAATAACGGTGTCCCTTGTGTGATTGTCTTAGTTATTTATGTTGTTGATCTGTATATGTGTGAATGCTGCATTTGTGTTTATTTCGGTATTTATATTTATAAATAACTTGTTAAAAGAACAAGTAGGAGATAATAAACCAGATAATGCAGTAGGCATTTCCGATGTGTCAGACTGAGAAATTTCCACAGATGCTCCATGAATTTCTTCTTCAAGAAGTGGCTAAAGTCTGCTCCAACAAAAGACCTTAATCAGCTTCAAAAGACTGATCCAACAAAAGCTTTTCAAGGCTGCTAGGAGGTCTGCAAACTCTACTCAATATTGCTCCAAACTCTGTTAGATATAGCTTCAAGTTTGCTCCAGATGTCAGGATTGAGGGTATTGCTCCAAAGGGTCGAACTCTGCTGCTTCAGGAGGCTGAAAACCAAGTCTGCAATTTTCTCAGGTCTGTCTTCTATTACAGGTCTGAGATCTCCAACTTACAGTGTAGAAATATGACTCCCACAGGCTGAAGTTTTTCTTCACAGAGCTGAGGTGAAAAGGCTAAGGTTTTGTCCTTAACCAAGGTGCCTTGTGCTCCTAAATTAAGGTCCAAAATCTGCCTCTCAACCGGACTGAAATTTCAGAGACTTACCACGGGTGAAATTACAAAGATATGCCTCAGGGCCAAGATCTGTTTTAAGAGGCTGAAATGTGGGCACGGGTCAAACTACAAAAGAGGCTGACGTCTGATCACAGACCCAAGCCACAGAGGGGCCGATACTAAGAACCCTTGTCCCAACAACAACCAAGGTCCTTTTCCCAAAAAAACTTGCCTTCTTCAACTCGAGGCAATGACACAACTCTTTACAAAGTTTAGGTTCCCAAATCTGGGACAATGGCCCAATTACAAGATGTACAATGCTTGACTTCAATTGATAAATGGGACTCTTGGACAGACTCTTTACAATTTGTATACAAGACTGTTATACCAACTGAGCTGATGGAGAATCTTGCTGCTGCTCTGTTTTGTTCTTGTATTGCCGTCACTGCTTCTGACTTCAATGCCTATGCTTGTTTCTTGTGTGATGTTTCTTATGTTGCTCCTGCTAAGGATCTGCTTTTAACTTTGGGTGTCTTGAGCTAATTTGTACCTGCATGGAAAGATAGTGCAAGCGAAACCCAATAACCAAAGGAGAATAAAATTTTTAATCCCTTAACCAAAGCACTTACCTTTGCCTGCAATAGAGAGTTAGTGCAACAATTCTAGAATGACTGTAATAATAATAATATTGCAACAACAAACATGAACATACCTGAGATACTTAACCTGGTCTTCCACCTGGACCTTGCTAGATGCCACCGAGAGCTTCAGAACTTATCACAGATTTCAACAAACGTAAACAATCCTGAACCTTTTGCTACCTCTACAACGGGATGACCTTAGACTAATGCTTTTCCTCTAAATAGTAATACATGCTCCTAGAAATAAACATTGTTAGACACCCTTACTCAGTCCTGAGTTAAAAATGAATAACTTGATTCAAATCTTGATACAGGATGATTAAATATGCTGCTTTAAGGTAAGACCGAGACTTGACTAGGACTGGTCTTGATAGTTTTGCATACCTGTAGCAGCATGTGTTCCCTAGCTACAGTTCGACAGCAAAGAACTAGCCTTGACAGAATTTTACAGTGTCTCAACGATATAAGAGTCTTGTTTAATTACAATCAAAACTTCATTTTTTCTCTATACAGTGGCCTGCAACAGGATGGTTTTTAAAAGAATTTCAAGTGACATGTTCAGACGCTGGCCTGAACTTACTCTCCTTTACTAGTTAATGATTGTCGATGTTCTGAGGGAGGATTTGAAGCCTAAACCACAGATCTGCATTGCAATAGTGTAGCTGTAGGTTTGCTCCAATGGATCTGCAATCTAACCGAACCACAAGACAAAACAACTATCCTGTCCAGTGCCTCGTTCTCCTGGAGCATGAGTCCTGTACTCTTGACAGTCCCAGCAATCATCAAGAGCAAGCTTAAGACAAAAACTTTATCCTTCTTGTTAATCCTGTGAAATTCAGAAAATATTATCAAGGAGTTCTTTGCTCTCCTTTTGCAAGGCACCCTGCAATTAGACCGAACCTCCAAGAGACCAAAAACATGCCTTACACCTCTTTTGATACTTGTGTTACAGCTCCTCAGGTGTGGACGAAAATTCAGAGCTTTTTTTTTTACTTAATCATCCGTTTAAGTACATACCAAAATAGGTGATGTAGGGTCACATTTTTATAGACCTAGGATGACCGTTGAAGAACATAGAAGGGGCTCCAATAATAAACGTTGGAGACCTTAAAAATTGGAACACAATTACCTAATAAAACACTATTAAATTGATACGTCAAACCTTAAGTAAGGATGTCGTTGATCTTATGGAGAGGAGATTGTAGTTGTTAAGGTAGGAGTGATATTTTTTATGAGACAAAACTAATTTACTATGCTTCTTAAGATGATGCTAGTAAACTTAATTAATTACCTTCAATAATTCTTAATAAATTTGATGTTAATTGCAAGAAAACCAATGATTGGCTTAGTGCATATGATCCTACCCAAGTGTGAAGTCAATGATTGGTTTACTATCTTTGGATTTTCAAGTTATTCAACTTATATGTGGTGAGATTATAGTGAGAATCCCTCTCATATATTGACAACCGTTGGAGAATAAGGTGTCATGTCTCTACCTCTGGGGTTTTAACCCACAAAATTGGGTCTTCAACTTCAACCTCAATTTTCTCTCAAACCAGGAGGAACCACTAGGTGTACCATATATCAACAGAAACATCTCGTCGAGGAGAATCTAGCTAGAAGGATCTTGACACAAGATTCCATGAATTGCCATGGAAAATCAGGGTAGCTCTTGGTGCTTCTTGGGTTGACATCAATGATAACCACCTATCAACAATCTCCCTCTTTGGCATTGATGGCAACACACGTACTTCCCCCATGATCATAACTCCCATTGACATCATGCTTCTAACCTTCCTAACGCTTTCTCTCCCCCTTTGACATCAATGGCAAAGAGTAACTCCCCCTGACAAGATGCCTCTCCTGCAGACTTGTAACCTGCGTTAACTCCCCCTTTCGACTTGACTGGATAAAAGAATAGTCTAATGGGAACATGGGATAATCCCAAGCTTTTGGCGAAGATAGTCAAATGCCTCACGTGGTAAAGGTTTGGTAAAGATGTCAGTGATTTGTTCTTTTGTCCCAATGTATTCAACCTTGATGTTTTTCTCAGCAACCTGTTCTCTAACAAAATGGTACTTGATCGAAATGTGTTTCTTTTTTGAATGCATCACAGGATCCTTGGAGATACTGATGGCGTTGGTGTTATCACAGAAGATTGGAATGGGCTCATCAAACTTCACTTGAAGATTGTGCAGAAATTGTTTCATCTAGAGGAATTGGGTACAACAAGTTGTTGCTGTTATGTATTCTTCTTCCGCTATGGATAATGAGATTGAATATTTTTTCTTTCTCAACCATGAAACAAGACAACACCTAGATAGAAGGTTGCTCCACTGGTGCTCTTACGATCATCAACACTTCTTGCCCAATCTGCATCGTTATAATAAGCCTCGATGGTTAGCTCATTTCCTTTAGGATACCATAGTCCATATTCTGTTGTTCCCTTAAGGTATCGAAAAACCCTTTTTGCCACAATGACATGGGATTCCTTTGGTGTTGCTTGGAATCTTGCAACTTGCCCAACTACCTGCATCACATCTGGCCTAGAAGTTGTTACATATAGAAGACTACCAATCATAGATCTATACATCCTCTGATCTACATCTTTGGATGAGTCATCTATGCTCAACTTGCAACCTGTCACCATTGAGGTGAGAACTGGCTTGCAATCTTCCATTTGAAATCTCCTCAACATTTCCTCGATATATTTGGTTTGACAGATAAATAATCCCTTGTCTTGCTGAGATATCTGAAGTCCCAAAAAGTATGTTAACTCATCAAGTAGTGACATCTCTAACTCACTGCATATTTGTAGCAAACTTTTTACTTAACCTGTCATCATTACTCCCAAACATTATATCATCCACAGATACTTCAATAATTGTCAGACTATCATGTTCAATATTTACATAAAGGTTTCTATCTGCACTTCCCTTCTTGAATCCTTGTAGTTGCAAATATCTGTCAAGATGGCCATACCATGCTTTGGGTGCTTGTTTGAGACCATACAACGCCTTCTTTACCATGCAAACATAATCTTTCTTGTTAGTGAGCAAAAATCCCTCAGGTTGTTCTGTATATACTTCTTCGACTAATTCTCCATTTAGAAATGTTGATTTCACGTCCGTCTGATAAACTTTGATCTTTCTCGAACATGCATAAGCAAGAACATCCTGATAGCTTCCATTCTAGCAACGAGAGCAAATGTTTCTTCAAAACTAATTCCTTCAAACCTGTGCATATCCTTTGCAAACCAGAGTTGCCTTGTCCTTGGTAACATGTCCATCCTCATTTAACTTGTTCTTGAAAACCCATTTTGTCACAATGACATTTTTGTCTTTTGGTCATGAGACCAATTCCCAAGTGTCATTCTTCTCAATTTGATCCAATTCTTCATTCATAACAGCTACCCAATGTTCATCTTGACTGGCTTCTTCAAAATTGTTTGGCTCAAATGTAGCTAAGAGAGCAAGATGGGCTTGTTGTGGTACGTGAAGTTGGCAATTTCTTCTAGTTCATATTTCTTCATTGAGGTCCCCAATGATTTGATTTGATGGATGATTCTTTTGATACCATTCTTTGGGGGCCTTTGGAGGTGTTTCTTGTTCAACCTGTTGTCGATCTCATATCTCTTCCTGGTTGGTAGTTGTTTCCTTATTCAATTGTGCTTGCTCTGGGACTTCTTCTTTGACCTTTTCTAGTTCTGACTCATGTGTCTTTGGTTTGCTTGAAGAGGAGATTTCCTCATTAACCTTTGAGCCATAATCTTCATTAAATGTTACATGGATGCTTTCAACTATTCGTTTAAGTCTTTGATTGTAACATTTATAAGTTTTCTTTTGCGTGAATAATCAACAAAAATACCTTCGTCTACTCGAGAATCAAACTTTCTTGTTTCCTGATCTTTTCTTTTAATGTAGCATTTGCTTCCAAATACCCTAAAATATTTGACATTTGTTGGTCTTCCTTTCCAAAGTTTGTATGGAGTCATATCACAATTGTTTCTAAGCAAACTTTTGTTCAAAATAAATACAACTGTATCAACTGCTTGAACCCAAAATTTGTCATCTAATTTTGAATCATTTAGCATTGTGCTGTCCATTTCTTGTACAATTCTATTCTTCCTTTCAACAACTCCATTTTGTTGCGGTGTTCTGTGTTGATTTGTGGTAGCATCGGATGTGCTTTAGCCATGAAAATTGGTGGAGAGGCTAAAGCACATGAGATCTCCAAAACCCAGAAATCGTTTGGAGAAAATCTACCCGGATGAGGATATATTAAAATAATTAATATTTTTAATGGGGTCCTAAGGAGAAACTTAGGAAAATTAAAATATTAATGTGTATTAACATAATTTTGGGTTAAAAGGTTCCAAGAGACAAGGATCAAGCCAAATCTAATCTTAATCATTGATAAGGGACTTAATCTCGGTTGTTGAAGACTCAACAGGAAAAGTATAAGAGGAGGCTTGAGGGTCAGTTGGATATACACCAAATTGATCAGTTAGTTCGATTTTGTGGAGTAGGGTTTGCTGAGAGAATCGAACCAATGATTTGTTGCAGTGCGGGGCAGTTTGGCAGAAGGCCAAGAATACATAGCAGAGAGGCATAGATAGTGCTAGAGAGACAGCGTAGAACCTGGGAAGGTTGATGTAGAAGCAGTTGGGACTGACGTAGAGGCTGAGGAGGCTAGCGTGGCTGACGCAGAGGGCCAGAGGGCTGGCGCAGAGAGCCACGTGGTTGACGCAGAGGCAACAATAGTTGCGCAGAGGCTAGCAGAGCTGACACAGGGCCAAGAGGCAGCACTGGAGATTTTCATGGGGCACACTGGACCTGAGAGGGCGACGTAGTCCCTAGAGAGTGACACAGAGCAGTGGAGAAGCTTGGAGCAGCTTTCATTATCCAACAAAGGAGCTTCCGTAGTTGCTATGGGATTGATCATCCGGTGGCTGATAAACTAGAATATCTGTCTCCGAGGAGAGGTACTTCTGCCAAGGAAATTCTCTGAAGGGTGAGCCATTTCTAGCACCCTAGTTGTATTCAGAAACTGCATAATAATAAAACCCTCATATCTGCTGCACCGGTTTTCTCGCATTGGGTTTTTCCAGGGACGATTGTCCAAAAAATAACAATGTCCCTTGTGTGATTGTCTTAGTTATTTTAGTTGCTGATTTGTATGTGTTGAGGCTGCAATTGTGTTTATTTTAGTATTTATATTTATAAATAACTTGTTAATGGAAAGAACAAGTAGGAGATAATAATCCAGATAATACAGTAGGAATTTTTGACGTGTTAGACTTAGAAATTTCAACATGGTATTAGAGCATTGCAGATCACAGGAGAATTGAAGGCACCAATAGTAATCTGAAGAATTTGCAGTGATAGCAGCGATCTCGAGAGACAACATTGTTCCAGACCAGAAACAGCTAGAGAGGAAGTGACATAGAGCTTGCGTCATCATTTTGAGCGAGGAAGAGGGTCAGCGCAGAGGCAGAGAAGGGCAGATCAGACCTATGCAGTGCCTAGTCATCTTTCTCAGCCAGGAAGGATCGACACTGTGGCCAGGAGGTGCAAATTCAGTCGTCGCTGGGATTGCGCAGAGCCTGAAAGGCTCAGTTTCTTTGGTTGCTGGGGCTTGGGGAGTTGTGGGAAGACTATGATTTGAGGAGTTGGTGGGACGCTGTTTCTTTCGAAGCAGAACAGTGTCTACAGAGACGAAACCAAGGTAGAGGGAGTTGCTACCTTGACGGATTTCCAACCAAGAAATCCATATCCAAGTTGTAGTTGCAAGGAGGATGGGAGAGGAGCAGTTCGACAGCTGGCCAGAGGATTGCCAAGAGGGATATTAGGACTTAGAGGGAGATTTCCAGAAGGGAATTTGAGACTCAGAGGGAGTCCAAAAGAGGAGCTAAAATGGTAGTAAACAGACAGAGGGATCAGGATAGGTTTGATGGGGCTTCCAACTTTGTCATCTGGAAGGCCAGGATCTTGACAGTCCTAGATCGACATCGCATTGAGGACTTTGCCTTGAGAACCGTGGCTATCCTAGTTGACCCAGCTGAGAACGAGAAGTATGAGGATGCAATGGCAAGAGTGAAGTGCATAATCCTAGACGGGGTCAAAGATCATGTCATACCACAAGGCTCTTCCGTGCAGCGAAAGATGTTATTGTAGAATTAACTATGGTCATATCAGATGTAGAAGGGTGAGCAGATAGATCCATTCCTTCTTAGGTTGTAGGGGATTCGTGACCAGCTTACTTCTGTCAGGTCTCCACTAGATCTAGAATTTATGGCCAGGATTGCCTTGAATGCAGTCTCTGAGGAGTGGGAAACATTTGTCCAAAGTATTTTGGGCAGGGATACTCTTCCCGGTTGGGAGGCGATGTGGGCAGCTCTTTGCCAGGAAGAGATCAGGAGGATGACAAAGCCGTGCAGTAATGGCAAGGGAGGTCGAATCAAGAAAGAGGAGGAGGAGGATGCGGCTCTAACATCTGTGGGACAACAAGGGAAGAGGAAGAAGGACATCTCCAAGGTGAAGTGCTTCCATTGTGGAGAGCTGGGACATTATGCATCCAAGTGTCCTAGGAAGAAAAACAAGGGAGAGGTTTCTGATTCAAAGGCAGCTCCAGCTAAGGCGGAGAAAGAGGTCAAGATTGATGATGATTATGCCATGAGTTCTCATGCACCTTTAGAGAAGAGGTGGGGAGACATCGAGTTGTAGTCAAGAGGACTACATACTAGGGATAGGATCCTTGAGGTGCCCAAATTCTGGGATGATATCTGGCTACGGGAGCCCTTAATGATAGTAGCAGGATGACAGGGGTCGGGTGGAGCAAAGTGTAATGGAGCAGCAAGGCAGTGCTTGGGTGCAGAAATCTGAGGCAATGCAGTGGAGGTTGCAACAGTGCAAGAGGCATAGAGGTGTATGCAACAATGCTGTGGCAGCAGAGGGAGCACATGATAACAGCAGAGGCAACTTCAGTTTCATGAGGCTTCCAGACTGACTAGGATGCCAATATTTGGGAGAAGTCAGTTACCTACTTCTCGGTAACTGAGTTGCAGTGCAACAGTTCATAGTGGCAGTGCTAGGGGCAACATGGGCAGCATATTGAGAGGGAGCTACAGTACAGAGCAGTGGTAGTGGCAGTGTCATGGGCAGCAGTACAGGAAGTTGCAGCGCAGATGATGTGAGGTAGCAGGCCAAGCATCAACACAGGTACTGGTGCGGAGGATCAGTGTGATCTTTCAGTGATGGAGCATTACTAGAGCGTATTCCTCGCTAAGAGGGAGTGTTGATTTGTGGTAGCATTGGATGTGCTCTAGCCATGAAAATTGGTGGAGAGGCTAAAGCACATGAGATCTCCAAAACCCAGAAATCGTTTGGAGAAATTCTACTCGAATGAGGAGATATTAAAATAATTAATATTTTTAATGGGGTCCTGAGTAGAAACTTAGGAAAATTAAAATATTAATGTGTAGTAACATAATTTTGGGTTAGAAGGTTCCAAGAGATGAGGATCAAGCCAAATCTAATCTTAGTTGTTGATTAGGGACTTAACCTTGGCTGTTGAAGGCTCACTCAACAGGAAAAGTATAAGAGGAGACTTGAGGGTTAGTTGGAGATACACCAAATTGATCAGTCAGTTCGATTTTCTGGAGCAGGTTTTGTTGAGAGAATCGAACCAATGATCTGTTGCAGCGAGGGTCAATTCGGCAGAAGGCCGAGAATACATAGCAGAGAGGCAAAGATAGTGCCAGAGAGACAGCGCAAAGCCTGGGAAGGTTGACGTAGAGGCAGCTGGGACTGATGTAGAGGCTGAGGAGGCCAGCGTGGGTGACGCAGAGGACCAGAGGGTTGACGCAGAGGCAGCAATAGTTGTGTAGAGGCTAGCAGAGCTGACGTAGGGCCAAGAGGCAACGCTGGAGATTTTCGTGGGGTAGATTGGACCTGAGAGGGCGACAGAGTCCCTGGAGAGTGACGCTGAGCAGTGGAGAATCTTGGAGCAGCTTTCGTTGTCCAGCAAAGGAGCTGTCGTAGTTGTTATGGGATCGATCATCTAGTGGCTGATCAACTAGAATATCTGTCTCCGAGGAGAGGTACTTATGCCAAGGAAATTCTCTGAACCCTAATTGTATTCAGAAACTGCATAATAATAAAACCCTCGTATCTGCTGCACTGGTTTTCCCGCATTGGGTTTTTCTGAGGAAGATTGTCCAAAATATAATGGTGTCCATTGTGTGATTGTCTCAGTTATTTTAGTCACTGATCTGTATGTGTTGAGGCTGCATTTGTGTTTATTTCGGTATTTATATTTATAAATAACTTGTTAATGGAAAGAACAAGTAGGAGATAATAAACTAAATAATACAGTAGGAATTTCTGACGTGTCAGACTTAGAAATTTCAACATTCTGGTTGTTGAGAATTGCCTTTTTATTTCATTTTCTTCCCAAAGATGTTGAAATGCTTTGGAGGTAAATTCATCTCCATTATTAGATCTCAAACATTTAATCTTTAAATCAGTGTCATTTTCAACCATTTCCTTGTATATCTTGAAACATTCAAATGCCTTAGACTTTTTCTTCAAGAAACTAACAGTTGTCATCCCGTTATAATCATTTATCATTAGCATAAAATATAATTCACCATTCAATCCTTTAGTCCTCATTGGTCCACATAGATCAGTATGTATTAATTCCAATGGTTGTGATGTGAAGCGTTCTTTTGTTTTGAATTCGACTTTTGTCTGCTTGCCATGCCGACAATGTTCACATACAGTGTTGTTTGGTTTTAAAATCAATGGCATTTCTCTCACAACTTTTTTTTTGCTAATTCTAACAAGGTTGTCAAAGTTTATATGTCCCATTCATGTATGCCATAGCCAACTCTCATCTTCTTTTGCCAAGAAACATCCTTTAACGACCTCATCCAAGGTGTAAATGTCATTTGGAGCTCTACTTGCAGTAGCCACAAGTTGACCAGATTTTTCTTTTCTTATTTCATATTTCTTTGAGTCAAATAACATTGTGTGTCCTTGATCACACATTTGACCTACACTTAGCAAATTGTGATTCATATTTTCAACGAGAAGCACATCTTTTGCTATAGCATCCTTGCTTCCAAGCTTGACAATACCCGTTCCTATGACATTTGAAGATCCATCATTTCCAAAGGATATTGTTCCATCTTTTCCTTCCTTTAAAGATATATATTTATTCCTATCTCTAGTCATATGTGTAGAACAACTGCTATCGACATACCAAACATTCTTTTTACTTCGAGCCTTTAATGCAAGAGCGCACCTTTTAGTTTTCTTCTTCTAGACTTGTTCATTCTGATTCTATTGTGATTCCCTTGAGGGGAGTATAAACCTGAAATCCTTAGCCAAATGTCCAGAGTTGTTGCATTTATAGCATTCTACCTCATTTCTTAACCGGTCAAATTTGTTATAATTTTGCCTAAAGTTTGCTAGCGGATTTTTGGAATAGATATTCCTAACAGATCTTCCAAAGTTGCTTTCATAAGTAACACAGTCTATAGCTTTATGCCCAAACTTTCTACATGAATAACAAAAACCATAAAAGGTGGGTTGATACCTGGGAGGAAACCTTCTTTGTGGAATCGTTTTCCAAGAGCCTTCTTGTCTATCTTGAACCTTTGTTTTGGCTGGGAAACATCCTTTCTTGGTAGATCCTTCATCATAGGTTTTTTGTGCATTTTCCCTTTCGGAGTTTGAACCCTTTTCAAGGATTTTTTTGTAGCCTAGACTAGTCTTGTCATTGTATGACATTTGGTTGCTGATGAGCTCATCCAAAGTTTTAAAACTGTTAGCAAAATTTTGCAGAACATTTCCTTTTTTTACTTCCTTTCGAAGAGACACTATTGGGCTTCTAATTCTTCCCTTGCCTCATTGCTTTCTTCTAACTCATCCCTGAGTGATTCTTCAATTCTTTTGGCTTCTTCTAACTTTACTCTAAGGTTGATGATTTCTTCTTGATTCCTTTTGTTAAGATTCTTTACCTCCTTCAATTCGATTTCCAGAGAGCTAACATTTGTCCTTTCTGCTTTGAGTTCTTTTATAATTTTGACAACTTCATTTTGAAATTCGATTTTAGTCATTTCTTCTTCTTTGTCAGATGCTTCCATCTTGTTATGCTTAGCCATAAATAATACTCTTTCTTTGTTTTCTTCGTCATTGTCACTTTCTTCTTCAGATGAGGAACTATCTTCCTTGGACAGGAATTTTTTCTTAAACCCTTTCTTCTTACCTTGGTTGTTGAAATTTTTGTGAACTTTGTTTCCTTTTGTAAATGTTTTATTCTTATGAGGGCACTTAGCACCAAAATGACCTCTCTCACCACAGTCAAAGCATACTAATGGAAGTTTGCCTTTATACTTACCTGTTCCTCTTTTCATCTTCCTTGTAATGTACGCAAATTCTTCATGTAAAAGTCCTACTTCTTCTTCTTCTTCTTCCTCTTTGCAACAGTTAGATCTAATTTTGGATACCTGTTTGCCCTTCTCGGTTTTCTTGGATGCTGTGAATGCAGTTTCTATATTAGATGAGCCATCTTCTTCTTTAATCCTCATTTCATAAGTTGTAAGTATCCCATGTAGTTCGTCCATACTCAAGTTGCTTAAATCTGATGTATCTTCTAATACCAAAACCTTAGGATTAAATCTTGATGGGAGAGTTTTGAGGACTTTCCAAACAATGACCTTCTTATCAAATGGTTCTCCTAATCCTTCCAAGGCATTTGTTATTTCATCTACACGTTGAAAGTACGCTGCAATGTTCTCATCCTCTTTCATCCTTAGTTGTTCAAATTGAGCTCTGTAAATTTGAATTTTTGCTTCCTTGACCTTCGAGTCTCCTGCATATATATTTTGAAGCTTGTCCCATACCTCCTTAGCTATTTTACAACCCAATACCTTAACATAGATAGATTGAGTGAGTCCACTCATAATAAGATTCTTTTCTTTCGCATCATTTACGATATTTTTCTTACCTTGTTCATCTTTTGTTGTTGTGTAGCCTTGCTCAACAATTTCTTAAACTTCATATCCTTGCACAAGTAAATGAACTTGCATCCTTCCGCTCCAAAGTGCATAGTTATCTCTATTAAATAGAGCAACTCTATTCTTGGTGTACTCCATGATCTCCTTCCAGTTGTCAAACTGCTACACAAGGAAACAAGCTCTGATTCCAATTGTTGGAAATACTTGGGGGGGGGGGGGGGGTGAATCAGTTTTACTTAGCATTAACACTTTATTATTTTTTGAGAGCATTAGTTAATCTTCAATTATTATTATTATTGTTAAGTAAGAGCAGTAAACAACCACCCAAAAATAGAGACAATAGGCACAAGATTTTAGGTTGAAAACTCCCTCTGTCTCAAAAACCACCGAACTCTTTTCTAATAAGTTCTTTAATCTTCAGTCCCAACTGAAAAGAAAGCTACAACTTGAAGCCCCAATGCCCTGGTTTCATCAGCATACAACTGGATGGATGCCCCAACACCCTAGCGAGCCACAATTCGCCCTAACACCACCTTACCACCCTGAAGTGTTTACAAGCCCCAACCTGTGGGTGACTTCATTCACCTGCCTAGCACCACCCTACAACCCTATAGAGAAAAAATAAAATAAATGTGTGGACTGCTGTACCAGGGACAATGATCCACGTTACAACGATATTACAATGTTTTTTTTTTTTTGAATAACTGACACACTAGGACCTAAACCCTTGTTCCAACAAACTAAGAAACCTTGTCCCAACAACAACCAAGTTCGTTTTCCCAAAACAAACTTGCCTTCTTCAACTCAAGGCAATGACAAAACTCTTTACAAAGTTTGGGTTCCCAAATCTGGGACAATGGCCCAATTACAAGATGTACAATGCTTGACTTCAATTGATAAATGGGACTCTTGGACAAACTCTTTACAATTTGTATACAAGACTGTTATACCAACTGAGCTGATGGAGAATCTTTTTGTTACTGTGGTTTGTTCTTGTATTGCTATCACTGCTTATGACTTCAATTTGTTCTTTTGCCCTAATGCCTACGCTTGTTTCTTTTGTGATGTTTCTTACGCTGCTCCTGCTAAGGATCTGCTTTAACTTTGGGTGTCTTGAGCTAATTTGTACCTGCAAGGAAAATAGTGCCAAGCAAAACCCAATACCCAAAGGAAAATAAAACATTTAATCCCTTAAACAAAGCACTTACCTTGCCTGCAATAGAGAGTTAGTGCAACAATTCTAGAATCACTGTAATAATAATAATATTGCAACAACAAACATGAACATATGTGAGATACTTAACCTGGTCTTCCACCTGGACCTTGCTAGATGCCACCAAGAGCTTCAGAACTTATCACAGATTTCAACAGACTTAAGCAATCCTGAACCTTTTTCTACCTCTACAACGTGATGACCTTAGACTAATACTTTTACTCTAAAAGACTACAATACATGCTCCTAGAAACAAACATTTGTTAGATGCCCTTACTCAGTCCTAAGTTAAAAAAAAATAACTTGATTCAAATCTTGATACAGGATGATTAAATATGTTGCGTTAAGGTAAGACCGAGACTTGACTAGGACTGGTCTTTGATAGTTTTGCGTACTGGTAGCAGCATGTGTTCCCTAGCTACACAATTACCTAATAAAACACTATTAAATTGATATGTCAAACCTTAAGTAAGGATGTCATTGGTCTTATGGAGAGGAGATAGTAGTTGTTAAGGTCAGTGTTGCGAACATCGCGATCGAGATTAAATCTGCAAGGGGAAAAAATCGGGAAAAATCGTAAATATCGGGAAAAATTGGTAAACATCGGCAACATTAAAAAATATAAAAAAATCATTTTTTTTCAATATTTTAAGTATCTAAAGCATCCACAATTTTTTGATGATTTTTACGATTTTTGGGCGATTTTTACGATTTTATCGTGATTTTTATGATTTTTATTGCGATTTTTTTCATTTTAGAAAAAATCTTGGTGAATTTTTCACGATTTTTTGGTGATTTTTACGATTTTTTTCGAAATGAAAAAATTGCCGATTAAATAGGCTGATTAAATCGCCATGGCAAAAAAAATCGCAATTTTCGCAACACTAGTTAAGGTAGGAGTGATACTTTTTATGAGACAAAACTAATTTACTATGCTTCTTAAGATGATGCTTTTAGTAAAATTAATTAATTATCTTTAATAATTCTTAATAAATTTTATGTTAATTGCAAGCAAACCAATGATTGGCTTAGTGCATATGATCCTACCCTAGTGTGAAGTCAATGATTGGTTTACTATCTTTGGATTATCAAGTTGTTGAACTTATATGTGGTGAGATTATGGTGAGAATCCCTGTCATATATTGACAACCGTTGGTGAATAAGGTGTCATGTCTCTACCCCTGGGGTTTTAGCCCACAGAACTGGGTCTTCAACTTCAACCTTAATTTTCTCTCAAACCAGGAGGAACCACGACGCATACCATATATCAATTGAAACATCTCGTCGAGGAGAATCTATCTAGAAGGATCTTTACACAAGACTCCATGAATTGCCATGTCAAATTTGCCATGGAAGATCGGGGTAGCTCCTGGTGCTTCTTGGGTTCACATCAATGGCAACCACCTATCAACATCTTAAACAAGGCTTCGACATAGGGCTTATCTTGAAGGTTTTGCTATCTCCTTATTGTTGATTTCATCATTAAGAAAACCTTTTCTTTATGCTTGCATGCCTAGATACTCCTTTGTTGAACTATACCTTGAAACCCTAGGTATGAAGCATCTTTTAAGGCTTTGTTTGTGGTTTGTTGTTCCTATAAATAGAGAATTGTGCCATTTTTCCACTCAAGAAATACATTGCTTATCCTTCATATATAACACCTTGAGCTAGTTGACTTAGAATATCCTTTAGGTGAACACTGGGAAGCCACTTGAGTGGTGAAATTCCACTAAAGAGTAGGAGGAGGATTGCTAAGGTGACAAGGGCAATCCACCTCATTGTTGCATCTTGGTCTACCTCTTGCCTTGTGAAGCCTCTCATAAGGCCTGCTAGAATTTGAGGCAACAGGGCTTGTTACCCATGAAAATTTCTGTGACCCCCAGGAGAAAAAGTTTCTCCTTTTGGATAGCTAGGAAGCCAACAATCCTATATGATCAACACATAGCATTATTTCGATTAACACATTGCATTATTCCCTTCTTCTCCACTTTTTGTTCCAATGATATTTCTCTCTCATTCAACATTATTTCTTGAAGAAAGGTGAGTATCCATTGGGAGGTGCTATAACCATTTTTGCAATCATGTGCTTTCACTTAATGTTATGAGCATACTAATATGAATCGTAGGGAAAAGCTAGATAATTGACTTATCTCGATTTTATTTTTATTACCTTAATTCACCTGGGAGTTTAGTCTTTGACTCTAGTCTAGTGGGACCTCCTCTAAGGCCTTAGGGTCTTAGAGTGGGCACTACTAGGGAAGCATTGATTGATGTAGCATGTCCAAGGTAATCCATCCTTACCATTTTCCATCTCTCCCTATTATTCATTTCCATTCTTCGGGTTGGTGGTTGTTGGTCATTGGGATTAGCACCTTTCATCCTCATCCTTGAGTTTGAGCCCGGAAACCTAGCCAAAGAGGTTGATGCAGCTAAAACAAAAGTAAAAGCATATAAAACCACACTGAAAGAAAAATGTAAAATGAAAAAGATGGTTGCGGCATAATTTAGCACGTGAACTGTGAAAATTCCTATCCTCAAGGAATCCCTACTACAACAAAACTAAATTTACTTCTACTTGATTTTAATATACATTATCAAGTTAGTTTCTGAAAAATACTAAAGTAAATTACTTCTGCAAACTACGCCAATTTAATTTGATTACATGAAACAAGAAACTGTGCAAAGAACAAGATACATAGGACACCGTTATTTTTGGACAAAATAGTCCCTGGAAAAACCCAATGTGGGAAAATCGGTGCAACAATTCCAAGGGTTTTATATTATTAACCAGTGGTTCTGAATAAAATGTTGGATGCCCTCCCGCCAATCCAGTTACAGAGAAAAATATAATGGTGGAAATTGAGTGAGATTACCTTACTTCACCTGGCAGTTTCCGGCTGAACTGGCAGCAGAACTGGCTAACCCCAGCTATCTTTGCGTAGGCCTTGCGTCAGCCTTACAGGCTCTGTGTCAACCCTGCACTATCTCTTCTACCTCCTGGAGCTTCTGCGTCAACCTCTCCCGGCTGTTCCGGCAGCTCCTCGACAGTTTCCTATTTATGTGTGACGACAACCTCACTTCTCCGCTGGCCCTTCTGGCTTTGCGTCAAGATTGCATGGCCCCAGACTGGCCCAACGTCAGTTCCTCTAGGTGCTGTGCTGCCTCCACTAGTGGCTCTCCGCCTCTCTGCTGAGTATTTTTGAACTATCCCTGCCCCTCTGCTGTAGAATGATCACTTAGTTCGGATTTCTCAGCGTCCTAGCCCCAAAAGTCGAACTCTAGATCAATTCGTTCTCTCCATGTGTGTTTCCAAATGAACCCCAAGCCTCCATTTTATACTTTTCCTGTTGAGTCTTCAATGGTCGAGATTAAGTCTCTAATCAACGACTAAGATTAAAACATGACTTGATCTGCCTTCTAGATCATTCTCACCCATATTTTGATAAATACCCATTAATATTTTAATTTTCCTAAGTTTAGACTTGGGAACTCCATTAAAAATATTAATTATTTTAATAAAATACAATCCGGGTTGAATTTCACCAAAGGGTATCTGTGTTCTTTAGAACTCATGTGCCTTAGCCTCTCCACCAATTTTCAAGGCTAGAGCACTTCTGATGCTACCAAAAACCCCCCTTACGAGCCATCACCTAGTTCCTCAAGCATTTAATGCTTCATCTAAGTAAAGGAACTCTTGAATTTCCCAACCCTAACGAGCGAAAAATTGCTTTATCTTAAAGGGGTAATGGAAAAATTGAAAAGCAAGCTTGAGCTCCTAAGTTTTGTGCCTAATAAAGAAAAATCTTAAAAAGTAAAAGATGCACCATACGGGTGGAAAAAATAGGCCAAGGAAAGAGGTAGCTCATGCCACTATGATTTCTCCCTCCTTACATCTATACACTTAGGATGTTGGACCTCTATTAGCTGTTCACATGGGTATGACACTTGTCCTAAAGTCTTTCCCACTCTGCAACCATCATTATCACACACACCTATGGATTGATGGGTTAAGCTAGGACATGTCATTCCCCTTGGGGGCAGGAAACACCTAATGGTGTTATTGATTTAGTCATCCCTAATATAAGTGAAGTAACTTGTTTACATGTCTTGATCTAGTTAGACATTTGAAGGTGATTTTTGTGTGAAGTATTCTTGTGCCCCTAACATTAGGTTTGGTCTATTGTGATGCATTAATGGTTATTGTATTTAATGATTGTTGGTTTCGCTTGATTATGAGAGGTTTTTTTTAGGTGGTGTTATCACAGCAGCAAAGACCCCTTGAGAGTTGGCCTTGATCCCATTCAAAAGCACTCCAAAGGTTGTTGTACCCAATGTTGTGAAAATCGTGATCGGGATTAAATCGGCGCGGGGAAAAAATCGGAATTATCAGGAAAAAATCGAGAAAAAATCGTTTGGTACAAAAATATTCATTTTTTTTTTCATTTTTTTCAATTTTTTTAATATCTAAATCATCTACAACATAAAATAAATACATTGACACATAAATATGATAAAAAAACTAATATATAAGATGTTTAATATCATTTCTAGCGCTAAAATCACACATAACATTGAATCATGTCCTGAGTAGTAAGTCCTGACTCCTGAGTCCCAACTCAGCCTCAAAATATCAACAAAAAATATGATAATGTATCTCATCATGTCATAATGTCATATACAATAAAATGAAAGTCTAATCCTATTGATTTCCTCTGCCCCTCTTGCGAGAAAATGCCACAGCTTTGCCTTTCCCTCTAGATGTAGATGCTGGTGCCCGTGCTGGTGGAGATGGGAGTGGAGTCTGATGTGCTCTAGAAGCTGAAGAACTAGAAGTAGGAGCTATAGGAGGTAGACCACGTCCTCGACTGGTGGCAGTGGTAGCCCGGGTAGGCGGTGTCACCTGGAAACATTACAATCTCCCAATCCTGAAATCCTGAAAAACTGATAAGTCTGCTGGATTTTGAATGAAATCTAAAATTCTACTTTCTCCATATGAAATCCAATGAGGCTGGAACCACTCTCAAACATCCTGAGTCATTTCATGGTAATGTTAAAAATTTAAGTAAAAGGATGAAAATGAAGATTAAGGAGAATGTCACTTTTACTTTAAGAATTTAACATTACCATGAATAACATATCAATACTAGGGCCTAGACTTGATCATTAAGCTGCCCCACTCCCTCCGCGCGCGATTGTCCAAATGAGCACATGAAAAACCCAAAAAAACGTTATAAAACCATGCTATCGCGACCCCCGACGATTTTTTCATAAAATCGCGATTTTTTCAATAAAAATCGGCAAAAATATACAGGCGATTTTTTCTTTTATTTATCGCGATTTAATCGGCAGAGGGAAAAAATCGCGATTTTCACAACACTGGTTGTACCCCATTGAAAGAGCAACTCTGACCTTGATGATGGAGTTTTGTACCTCCAAAGATGAGCATTGAGCTATGAGATGATTCCCAGGGCACGTGACTCTAATGAGTACCCCCAAATGCTAAAATGTGGAGCCACTGAGGTTTGTTGTTGGATTTATTAATGAAGTTCCCAGATAGACTCAAGATGCCCCTAGGCTAGTCTTGACATTGTTTAATGGGCATTGCTCGTTTCAGAGCCCATATGATGGTTGGTTATCCTTGAGATGACATGGGAGGGTTTGCACATCACTTTTGGACCCCAACGCTTGAGCGTGATGGTGCCACTTCACCTCTTTTACCCTTAGAAGGGTGATGTTGATGATGACATCATGGTTTTGGAGGCACTTTTGGAGCCATACTTGTTGCACCCCAAATTTTCCTTGGAGTATGGAGCACTCATGATCCATTTGTCACTTGCTTATGGCATATTGAACGTTTTTGAAGGATGACATTGTAGTGGAGGACATTATTTCCCACATGTTGGCTATTTTTGCATTTATTGTTATGACTTTGAGCTATATTGAGGTTGGCTTGTGACCTACACTTGTTGAACACCTAAGTTGCAAGAAACGTTGGAGAAAGGTCCGTTTTCGGCCGGAAACGAAATGGAAACAAGGAAACTCGTACGGTACGGCCTAGAAATGCGTTTTTGGCCGTACTGGCCCGTTTCTCGAGGAGGAAACGTGGCCAGTACGGCCGGAAACGCGTTTCCAAGCCGTACGATGGAGTTTCCTCTTCTAACTTGACTTTTTCTTGTATTTTATTTTTACTTTTTTCGCTTCTAATTTTTTATTGGGCAGCTAAAATATCTTCGAGATGCCTCTCAAGTTATAAAAAAGAGGATTTTTTTGAGTTGGGCAGCTTAATGTTCAAGCCTATGGCCCTAGTGTTGATATGCAGTTCATGGTAATGTTAAATTCTTAAAATAAAAGTGACATTCTCCTTTATTTTTCATTTTCATCATTTTACTTAAATTTTTAACATTACCATGAAATGACCCAGGATGTTTGAGAGTGGTTTCGCCCTCATTGGATTTCATATGGAGAAAGTAGAATTTAGATCTCACTCAAAATCCAGCAGACTTATCTGTTTTTCAGGATTTCAGGATTGGGGGATTGCAATGTTTCCATTGGATTTTGTCATGTACTAGGGTATGGAACTTGTATTTAATCAAGAGAATCAAGCCCTCTATGCAAGGGAGACTCCCAATAATCAAGCGCACGTAGGATACTAGGGTATGGAACTTGTATTTAATCAAGAGCACTAAGTTCGTTCCACTATGTAGGAGGAGACTCCCAATCAAGCACGAGACAAGAAATTAGAAATTTCTCGTGGTTGATTTTGGATATTGCTATTTTCATTATGTCATCATTCACGAGTAAATGTGATGTAAATTTAGAGACTTATAGTTTATGCATTGACAATTGACAATTTAATCATAATGTAATAAATTAGAATGTATCATATATGTTTTATGATTGCACATATTTCTTAAATGTCCTAATATATATATTGCATTTCCCCGTTTCCAAAATTTGGGGGGGTCATGTTTCGTACCCGTGCCTATTTTGGAAACTCGTACCCATTTCCCCGTTTCATGCAACTTAGTTGAACACTTAAGCAAACTTGTTTTAGGTCTTTGCTTGAAAACTTGGTGGAAATAAGGAAAGTTAATCCTCATATAAATAGTTGAGGCCTTATTTCACTTTTGATGATCACATATTCATTAGTCTTCTCTTCCAAAAGAGTGCAAATTAGTCTCTTCTCTCTATTTTGGGCCGAAATGTGATCTTTTCATGGTGCGAGTTCTCTTGGAGATGGTTTTTGCTTGGAGATGTTTACTCGAGATTGATTGAAGTGTCTCTTAGAAGATTTTGTAAGTTTAATGCATATTTTCGATATTTTGCATATTGTATCAGTGTAGTAGGGTTTCTATTTTACGCCATGATATAATTGCTAAATCTATCTTGAAATATTGCTCCTCTATGATATGTAAAATTGTTTTCCCGAAAACGTTAAAGGGAACTCCGAGTATGCATCCCTTAAATTTAAAATCTTCCCCCACAAGAAATTTGCTAGGGTTTAAAGAGGATGTCCTAATCATCACCCTCACCTCCACAAGGCCGTTCTCATTGAGTTAACCCTAAAAGATTCCATTTTCCCATTTATGATAAGGCACTAGTCATAAAAATGTTGATCAACTATCTTTATTATTAAATTTCTCCTTCCTTTTTCTTATATAGCTAGGGTTAGGGCTAGGGTTTTATGAAAAAATTGCCAAAAAGTACATTTATTTTTTATGTTTTATGGTAAAGTAAGAATTGCACAATTATTTTAAAACAAAATATGGCATTGTTGCATGTTAAAACCCTCCTCTTTAGGGCTAATGTCATCATTTATTTGTTGTTTATGCATGATTCCAGCAATAAAACTCCATTGAAAACCCTAAACCTTTGGTGTCTATTTGAAGGTCTTGCCTCCTTTGTTGATTAACCATTAAAAGACCTTTTCTTTAGGCTGTTATATGACATCACATCCCTTATCACTGAAAATCTACAAAAGTCTAACTTATAACAACCCTCTAATTGGTCTAGGAATAGAGTATCTAAACTTTGGCATAGAATACTTAGGTCTTCTAGGCTTCATCGGTATTATATCCCAATTTATAGGCCTCTATCAATCATCTTGAGCCATTTTTATTGACAATATTTTAGGTGGGCATTTAGAGAAGCCTCCCTTGTGGCCAAACACCACTAAAGAGAAGGAGAAAGGTTGTTGAGGTGACGGTGGTGTTGAGAAATCTAGGGCATAATAGTTAAGGTTATTTTAAATTTGATTTTGTTGATTTTGGGTACCATTGGATGTGATCCAGCTCCGAAATTTTGTGGAGGGGCTAGAACGCATGAGATCTCCAAGACCCAGAAATTGTTTGGAGAAATTCCACCCGGATGAGGAGTTATTAAAATAATTAATATTTTTAATAGGTTCCTAAGTCTAAACTTAGGAAAATAAAAATATAATGGGTATTAATAAAGATATGGGTGAGAAGCCTTTAAGAGATGAGGATCAAGGCTGTTTTAATCTTAGTCGTTGATTAGAGACTTAATCTCAGTCGTTGATTCATCAATAGGAAAAGTATAAGGGTAGACTTGAGAGTCATTTGGAGACATGCCAGAAAAATACTTAGTACCCCAAGGGAAATCGATTCTCAAGGAGAAGGAGTTCGATTTTAGAGGAAGAGTTGCAGGGTGGAGGAAGAGGAGGGCATTAGCAACAGTCAGTGACTGAGGAGGAGGTGACGGGGAGCATTCGAGAGACAATACAGAGGGAAGAGCATGCAGACAACACTATGGAGACACAGTCCTCACGCATACTGACGCAGAATGCCACAAAGTGACGCAGAGTTGATGCAGAGGTGGGTGAAGGGTCTCCAAGGTGTCAGAACTTCTCCAGAAATAATTCCTTATAAAGCGATTGTTGCTGAAGATTATTAATAAAACCCTCATCTGCTGCATTGGTTTTCCCACATTGGGTTTTTCTGGGGACAATTGTCCAAAAACCACTACGTTGATGTGATTGATTCTTGCGCCTTGTATATCATTGTTATTTTCACTATGTAACTATGTGATAAATGCAATAGAATTTCTTTTAATGTTTACTGAAGGGTTTTAGTAAATAACTTATTGTGAGAGATAAGTAGGTGAAATAAATCAGTTACTGCAGTAGAATTTCATATTAGAAATTTTCACATGGTATCGGAGCAAAGATCAGGCAACAGGATAGAAGAATCTGCTATGAGTCAGAAGCATGATGCTGAGGCATCAACTCAGAGGGACTCACGTAGATCTCCAAAGAAATAAGAGAGCACGAAGAACATGGATCACGATTATTCTATGTTAGCTTTCAGACTGGAAGAAGAAGTTGCTTGCCTAGAAAGTTTTGCCTCCTTTGAGGTTTGGTATATAGATAATGGAGCTTCCTGGCATATGACAGGAATACGAGAATGCATTTCGATTATCAGTAAGAAAGGATGAATTTTCAGATCACCATGGGAAATAAGGCAAAGTGTACCATCATAGGAAGAGGTACTAAAGTTTTTCAAACAGAAGTAGGGGATTGACATCAAACAACCAATGTGCTGCATGTGCCAGGATTAGGGATGGACTTACTCTCTGTATCCCAGCTCCAAAACAAGGGCTATGATGTTTTCTTCATTAAGGAGAAAGTATATGTCAAACACCCGAGTTGGAAAAAGAAGGCCCAAATTGGAATCAGAAGTAACAGAATGTATCGATTACAACTAGAATCTCCAATGGCATTGGTACACAGTAGTGAGGATAAATATTTGAATGAACTATGGCGCAGGAGGATGGAACACTTACAACATAGGGCTCTGAGAATTCTTGGGAAAACAGTATCACGAGTTCTAGAATTAAGTACCGAACGAGATGATGTATGCAGAGGATGCGCACTAGGAAAGTACCCCGAGGCAACATTTTCCAGAAGCAACAATAGGGCTAAGGGTGTTCTGGGATTGATACACTCAGATATGTGCGGACCCATGTCCACAAAAGCTCTTAGTGGTGCCGAATATTTCGTCACCTTCATTAATAATAATGACCATTCTAGAAAGACTTGGATCTACTTTCTGAAAACCAAGGATGAGGTTTTTGGTTGATGCAAAGAGTTCAAGGCTCTAGTTGAGAATTTGACAAGAAAGAAGATAAAGATATTGCGCTCAGACAATGGTGGAGAAGACTCCAGAGAGTGTCTTCACCGGTAAGAAGCTTGAGGTGAGTCATTTCATGATTTTTGTGAGTTTGGCATACTGCCATGTACCCGAAGAGAAGAGGAAGAAATTGGATTAGATTGCGGAGAAAGGATATCTTGTAGGATATAGCGAGAATGCTAAGGCATATAGAATCTATCTTCCGGGGAATAGGAAGATTGTAATTCGACGTGATGTCAAGTTCATGGAGGACATCAGAAAATCCCGAGAAATGCCTTCCGAAGAGAAGTTGAAGGATGATCCGTTTGTTTAGCCACTTTGACCAGCAGAAACTAGCACTAGTATTTTTCCTAAAGAAAAAACTCTAGAGGTGGAACCTCAAGAAGAGGAGGAGAAGATAGACATACCCACTACCAGTGGTAGAGCGAGATGGGAACTTCAACAGATTCTACAAGATGCAGAGGATTTTGTCGGGGCGCCCAGGAACGAGAAAAGGGAGCGTAAACAGCCAGACAGATACCAAGCCTTGGTGGCTTGGGTTTGAGAACCCTCTAGTTTTCAGGAGGTCGTTCAACATCAAGTATGGGTAGATGCTATGGTGGAGGAATACAGTTCCATTATGGTTAATGATGTCTGGGAAGTGGTACCTAGGCGCCAGGACAGGTCAGTGGTAGGGTCGAGATGGCTCTACAAAGTCAAATACACTGCAAATGGCAGTATAGAAAAATACAAAGCCAAGTTTGTGGCTAAGGCGTTTGCTCAGAAAGAAGGGATAGACTACAAAGAAACCTTCGCCTCCAGTAGCCAGGTATACATTTATTAGATCCGTGATATCCCTTGTAGCTCATATGGGGTGGGAGCTTCACTAGATGGATGTTAAGACGACGTTCTTGAATGGGGTGATAGAAGAAGAAGTATACATTGAACAACCAGAGGGTTTTGAGACACATGAGAAGGAATCTCATGTATGCAGATTGAAGAAAGCTTTGTATGGGCTTAAACAGGCACCTAGAGCATGGTATAGTTGAATTGATGGCTACTTGCAGAAGATGGGATTCATCAAGAGTGACACAGATCCTAACCTCTACTATCTGGCTATGGAGAATGAGCCTCTAATCCCGATTTTATATGTGGATGGTCTCTTTCTGATAGGATCATCCAAGCTCATCAAAGATTGCAAGGAGAACCTAGCCACAGAATTCGACATGAAGGATTTGGGACGGATGCATTATTTCCTGGGGTTGGAAGTTTGGCAGCAGAAGGGTGAAATTTTCCTTGGGCAAGGGAGATACACTACAAAGATTTTGAAAAGGTTTAGAATGCAGGACTGTAGACCTATGGCTACTCCAATGATGACCAACTGGAAGAAGATTGATGCATATGAAGGTAGAGAAGTCGATCCCTCCTTGTACAAGAAGCTCATAGGGTCCATGATGTATCTGGTCAATACCAGGCCAAACATTTATTACGTTGTCAACACCCTTAGTTAGTTCATGGTAGAACGAAAGAGGGCGCACTGGGCAACAACCAAGCATGTTCTCAGATATATACGAGGAACAGTCGAGAATGGGCTGATGTACATCCAAGGCAATGACATCAGGTTGAGTGGGTTCATTGACGCAGATTGGGTTGGAAGTTCAGTAGATTGGAAAAGTACCATTGGGTACTGTTTCAGCATTGGATTAGGAATGAGCTCTTGGTGTAGTAGGAAACAAAAATCTATGGCTTTGAGCTCAGCTCAAGCTGAATATATGGCAGCTAGCACAGCTTCGTGCGAAGCCATATGGCTTAGGAAATTGCTTGTGAGTCTATTAAGGAGAAATATGGAAGCAACCGATATTTTGTGTGATAATCAGAGTTGCATCAAGCTCTCTGAGAATCCAGTCTTTCATGATCGATCGAAGCACATTGATATCAGGTGTCACTTTATCAGAGACTGTGTCCGACAAGGGGTAGTACAGTTGAGGTACACCCTAATAGGAGAATAGGTGCCAAACATTCTCACCAAGGCCCTAGGAAGAACTAAGTTCGTTTACTTCAGGGAGAAGATGGGGATGGTGAAGAATCCATTTCAGTAGTAGAAGCGCATAGTATAAATAGTTGTTGTGCAGCAGTTAGCAGTGACAGTGCTATGGGTAGCATGACACAACCTATTTAGAGGGAGTTGCGGTATAGATGTAGCAATGACAGTTACAGTGTCATGGGCAGCAGTACAGGCTGTAGTAGCACAGTGGATGAGGGGCAGTAGGCCGAGCATCAACAACGCAGAGGATTGTTGTCGTGGATCAATGTGATGCTTCTCTTGGGAAATATCGTTAGGGCACATTCCTCGCTAAGAGGGAGTGTTGATTTTGGGTAGCATCGGATGTGCTCTAGCTTTAAAATTTTGTGGAGGGGCTAGAACACATGAGATCTCCAAGACCTAGAAATCGTTTGGAGAAATTCCACCCAGATGAGGAGTTATTAAAATAATTAATATTTTTCATAGGTTCCTAAGTCTAAACTTAGGAAAATAAAAATGTTAATGGGTATTAATAAAGATACGGGTGAGAAGCTTCTAAGAGATGAGGATCAAATCTGTTTTAATCTAGCCGTTGGTTAGAGACTTAATCTCGGTCATTGATTCATCAACAGGAAAAGTATAAGAGTAGACTTGAGAGACATTTGGAGACACACTAGGCAAATACTTAGTACCCCAAGGGAAATCGATTCTCAAGGAGGAGGAGTTCGGTTTCAGAGGGAGAGTTGCAGTGTGGAGGAAGAGGAGGGCATCAACAACAGTTAGTGACTGAGGAGGAGGTGATGCAGGGCATTCGAGAGACAACGCAGAGCGAAGAGCATGCAGATAACACAGTCCTCACGCAGACTGACGCAGAGTGACACAAATGTGACGCAGAGGTGGGTGAAGGGTCTCTAGGGTGTCAGAACTTCTCCAGAAGGAGGAGAAATTTTGTCTCAGGTATTTTTCTCTTAGAAGTGTCTTAGTTTTTCTATGAAATAATTCCTTGTAAAGCGATTGTTGCTGAAGATTAATAAAAGCCTCATCTGCTACACCGGTTTTCCCACATTGGGTTTTTCTAGGGACAATTGTCCAAAAACAATTGCGTTGATGTGATTGATTCTTGTGCTTGTATATCACTGTTATTTTCTCTATGTAATTATGTGATAACTGCAGTAGAATTTATTTTAACGTTTACTGAAGGGTTTTAGTAAATAACTTATTGTGAGAGATAAGTAGGTGAAATAAATCAGTTACTGCAATAGAATTTTGTATTAGAAATTTTGTGTAGATTTCTCTTTAATCATGACATCTTCTTGTGACATATTATTATCATTTAGTTATGTTTTATTATCAAGACAAATGCCAATAAGAAGATAACGATACAAACACAAGAACATTAGATGTAGGCTATTGGCTAGGGCCAAAACCTCTCCTAGAGAGGAAGACCCACAAAAATCTCTTCTTATAGAATTTCAATGAAGACTTCCAACTTCCAAGAGCTTGAACTTGACCAAATCCCAGGTGGTGAGCCAGCCAAACCTCAAAAGATGTCTTTGCAAAAACCAAACTTAGGAAACCCTAGTTCTTCCTTCAATCTTGCACGTGTAAGCAACAAAGACAAAATTTCCCTTCCTTTCATAGATTTGCTGGCCTACCAAGAATTCGCTTCTCTTCCCACACAATTTCGCTAGATCAGACCTCTCTTTTCTTCATTTAGGACTAGAGATAACTTGTTGTTCAATGTGTGTTTCAAATGAGGTGAGGTTCTTTTTATAGGCCTCCATGAGAGTGAATTAGGCCTCTCTAGGCCGAATTGAAGAGGGTTCGCTGACTCATCACTTGGAGGCTTCTAGACATGACATGTTACATTAAATATTTTTCCTTCTTATTACATGGGCCCTCAAAGGGCTAGTATGTCATGACCTTGACTCTTGACTTGACAACAAGACCCCTAGAGCACTCAATGGGTGCTTTGATTTAGGACCACAGCATGATGGGAAAGAAACCCATTTCAATAAAATAATCTTTTCTTTATATATATATATATGTTGATCACATCACTATAGAAGGCACAAATTATGGATCTGATACCATAGAGACTTATACTATCTCCACAGGTCATCGTATACTCTTATGAATGACGGTAACTGATGTTAGATGACTACACATTTTCGAAGGCCTAGATTGCCTTTCATTATTCATATAATTTCTTCTTGACTTTCAAATGCCCAACACTGATGAAAAAGTTGGTAGCCAATTCTACAGAAGATCTTGTCTCTTTGTCTCAAGAGTAATTGTAGCTTTTAGCTTTTAGTCCAGAACTTCTTTGAGACTATACTATACGCAAGAAGATTCTTCAAGTAATTAACGTGCTCAGAAATTCTAGTTCCAAGATGACACTTATGTATAAGAAGAATACCACAGAGCTATACTTCAAAAATTCAGGTTAATGATATAAAGTTCTGCTCCTTTCATACACAGAGTGATGCCACAAAAAATCTCGGACCATACAAAGGATATATCTCTTTTCTACGGTTAGTGTAGATGCCAATAGATAGTGCCTTTAGAGTAATTCTTCCATCAAATTCATTGATCAATAATTACCAAGGAGTACATACCAGAGATGTGAATTTTGCTTAGGAAAGAAGGGGATTGCAGACCTTGTGGTCTTCTTCAGATCTTTGCTCCATTGCCAGAGATGACAGCCTCCTTTAGGCTTGTAGACGAGTCTTTTGCTCCTCCAGAAATGTCATCCTTATGCCCTCGCTATGATAGATTAGGTCTGTGACCTAGTAGTAGAGGTTAGGGCTAGGAGTGCTAAAAAGGCTGTGATCTTCTTGCCAAAGAGTGCAGATTTGAGAGTCATGTAGGATGAGTCCTTAGATCTCCTTGAACAAGACTAGTATGCCCTCCAAACAATCTTGCTCTTGCACTTTTGTTTCTGCAATAAGGACTTGATGAATTGAAGCCAAACTTGATCTTCTTTCTGCCCTTTGATCAAAGCCCTAGCTCTAATAACATGTTGATAAATCTAGGGCATAATAGTTAGGGTTATTTTAAATTTGATTTCTCTTTAATCATGACGTTTTCTTGTGACATTATTATTATCATTTAGTTTTGTTTTATCATTAAGACAAATGCTAATAAGAAGATCACGATACAAACACAAGAACACCAGATGTACGCTATTAGCCAGGGCCATAACCTCTCCTAGAGAGGAAAACCCACAAAATCTCTTCTTATAGAATATCAATGAAGACTTCCAAGATCTTGACCTTGACCAAACCCCAAGTGATGAGCCAGCTACACCTCAAAATATGTCTTTGCAAAACCTAGACTTAGGAAACCCTATTTCTTCCTTCAAATTCGCATGTGTAAGCAATAAAGACAAAATTTCGCTTCCTTTCACAGATTCGTTGGCCTCCCAAGAATTTGCTCCTCTTCCCACACAATTTTGTTGGATCAGACCTCTCTTTTATTCATTTAGGATTAGAGATAACTTGTTGTTCGATGTGTGTTTCAAATGAGGTGAGATTCTTCTTTTAAGTTTTTATAGGCCTCCATGAGAGCGAATTAGGCCTCTCTAGGCCGACTTGAAGAGGGCTGGCCGACTCATCACTTGGAGGCTTCTAGACATGACATATTACATAAAATATTTTTCCTTCTTGTTACATGGGCCCTCCAAGGGCTAGTACATCATGACCTTGACTCTTGACTTGACAAAAAGACCCCTAGAGCACTCAATGGGTGCTTTGACCTAGGACGGCAACATGATGAGAAAGAAACCCATTTCAATAAAATAATCTTTTCTTTTTACAAATAAATTTTCGTTTCTTTTTCTTTTGACAAGTACATCAATAATTACATCAAGTCATGACTTAAGTACAAATTATGAAGATCGACACTAGTTACATTTCAACAAGTGGCAACTGATCTCTTGTTTTCCTAAGGTTTGGTTCTGCCTAGTGAGGCTTTGCACTAGGCCTACTACGTTTTGGGGCAACAGGCTCCATTGGTCCAAGTTACTCTCCTAATGAAGTTCTTAAACAATGCATTGGCCACTTCATGGTGATTGATAACTTTTTTGAGGAGCCTTCTTCTCTCTATCTTTGCCTAGCATTGACCTCTAGCTCTAGAACACCTTGACATCCTTTCTCCCCATCATGTTGTGTTTCTGGTGCACATCTCATTCTGTACTCGTTCACTTTAACTTTATACATAGTTATTTTTCTGCATTTGATAGAGCATCATTAGCAGCTACTTTTGCTCTCTCGCTATGTTTGGTTCATGGATGTATGTTTTAGTGTCATTGATCTACTGATCATGGTCATTTGTTGGACATTAATAATATTACCTTATCCACATTTCCTTTCGCTGGAGGAAATGGTTGATTCAAGGCTTTGAGGTAGTCAATGTTTGCGCTCAGGTGAGCAGCCTCTGAATGAACTAGAAATTCTTGTAGACAAGCATTAAGGGTCCTAAGCAATAGGTTCTATCAACACTAGGTGCTTCATAGTTGGTCTTTAGTGGATACCTTTTCCTATGCTTGTGACAGCATTATATTTGGTGTAGTTCAGTTATGGTTTAAAGTAGTCTATGTTTTGGTCAAGTCTTGTTTCATCTCTTTGACATTGTGATCTATGGTCAAAGAAACTGAAAATGCCACTAGACAAGCATGGAGGGTCCTGAGTGATAGGAGCTCTCAGCACTAAGTGCGTCATGGTCAGTCGTAGGTGGAGTCTTGTTCCTATTCCTGTGCCAGTGATATATTTGGTGTAGGTAAGTTTATGGTTTAAGCTTTAAGTAGTCCATGGTTTGGTCAGTCCTTAGTTATTCTTTGGACACTATGCATTTAGTTTTTTTGAGTTTCTTCTGTAATTTGTTTTATAATAGTATATAGAATTTCAATGCAAAAATAGTAATATAGTGGCTTCAAATATTTAACCAACCAAACCATCCTAACTAGTCATTAACACTCACTGAGTTATACCTTGGACTCTTCCTATATATCTGACTGAGTTATATATTGTAAACATTTACATGGCACTCACTGAAAGTTGTTTATCTTGCATGTGGCACAGGTTATTTCCATCAAGGACATAATGCTTCCCCCTCAACGAGAAGCTTTTGATGACGTGTACATTGCATTGGAGTTAATGGATACTGATCTCCATCAAATTATCCGTTCAAATCAGGCTTTAAGCGAGCAACATTGCCAGGTTTAGTGCTTTACAAACAACACTATATTATCTAGAAAAGATTCGATGAAACATTATCTTGATTCTCATCTTACGATATGTCTGAGCTTGAGATCATGTCCTATAGGCACTTGATAAATTTTAAATTGGTTGCTTAAAATAACCAAGTGGATCCTGACAGGTTCACGTGATCAAGATGACTTTACGCTACCAGAAAGAGAAGCTTAATATGGATAGTGCATTCTCTACTATTTTTACAACCAGAAGCACCTCTGCTTTGAATTAAAAAGTAAAAAAATATAGATCAAAAGAATAAATGTGTCACCAGTCTGTAAGCAAATGGTCAAGTTGTGATTCATGTCATTGAGAACTAATTATTTTGTCAAATCTTTTCTCTGCAGTACTTTTTGTATCAGATATTGCGAGGATTAAAATATATACATTCTGCAAATGTCCTGCATAGGGACTTGAAGCCCAGCAATCTTCTTCTGAGTGCAAATTGTGATCTCAAAATAGCTGATTTTGGACTAGCCCGTACTACATCTGAAACTGACTTCATGACAGAGTATGTGGTTACACGATGGTATAGAGCCCCAGAATTGTTATTGAATTCACCAGATTATACTGCAGCTATTGATGTTTGGTCAGTAGGTTGCATTTTCATGGAATTGATGAATAGGAAACCCTTATTTCCTGGCAAAGATCATGTGCATCAGCTCCGTTTAATAACAGAGGTAAAATCCTGGATTCTTTAAGATTGGAAGTTTTCTTTTTCCTGATGTTTGATTCTTTGAGGTTTGCAGTTCTATTCAGCACAAACATTGTTAACAACTTAACATCTTTATTGGGCTGGTACTTCAGTTTGGCTTGATAAAACAGTGCACTAGGAAATAACTATTTTGTTGTTTATGCTAGCAACTATATGAAGTGGTTCCAACTTTCAACTGAGTAAAATTGTTGTCTTGGCAGTTAACTGGTACCCCAACTGATGCTGATCTAGGTTTTATTCGGAGCGAAAATGCAAAACGACTTGTTCAGCTGTTGCCTCAACTTCCAAGACAATCATTAGCTGAAAAGTTTCCACATGTACATCCTTCAGCTATAGACATTTGTGAAAGAATGTTGACATTTGATCCAAACCAGAGAATTACAGGTTCAGATTCCAAAACTTATTCTTTTTCCCAAAAATATCTTGATGGCTTACTTTACTTTCCTCATATTATATTTGGGAGATGGTCACTGGACAATTTATTTACAGCCATCTAAAATGCTGTAAGAAACTCATTAGTCCTATAAGAAGGTCCACCCTAGCCCCACTGAAATGTGCCATAAGGTACTGGATCCAATAACCTTTGACAAGTTAGATATTAGCCCCAAAAGGTCAGTGTATTAGGAAAACAATCACAAGCATGGTTAGCAATAAAACAAAGGGACATCAAAGGTTGCAGGGCCTAAACTGTTGAGAAATCAATAGGACAACAGTTAGGGGGATTTCTCTTTACTTGATATTTGCTTGTGAAGTTATGCTGGCTTCTTCTTACTTTTATTATGTTCTTTTCATCAAACAATTACCAAAACCATAAACCATGAAGATCACAAAAAGACAATGAACACAAGATGTTGGCTCCAAGCTAGGGCAAAACGCCTCCAAGGGGAGAACCCAGAAAATTCTTCTCTTCTTATGGAATCATATCAAATGAGAAATCCAAGACCCAAACTTCAAGACCAAGATCTCCCACAAGACCCAAGTCATCCCTCCTTTCAAGTTCTTCCAACAAGTCAAAGTCCAACCAAGTCAACAATAGTCAAAGCCTTCCAAATCTGGTCAAATCTCCTATTTCGCCCCCCTGTAATTAGGTCTGCAACTTCGCAGGTGTGAGAGATTTAGGGCAGAAAGTTTGACTCTTCTTCCTTCTTGGTCTTCACTCTCTCCCCCTTGACTTCTTTCTCTTCTTCACTTGTATTTCACTCTTCTTGGCACAAAAATAGAAACTTGCTTGATGGTCTCCAAATGAGGTTGAATTGTCCTCTATTTAAATTTTATACACATCCAAGAGGTCGAATGGGTCCCTTCCAGGGCCAATTTGTCCAAGCAAAGCCGACATGGTCTTGTGGGGACAAAATTGACAATTTTGACTCAAATAAATTTTTTTTTCCAATTTCTTTTCAAAGTCCAATTGGAACTTGACTCAAGTACAATAATTTGACTCATGACAAATATTCTTTTGACTCAGAAAACCCTAGAAGCATGAAAATCATGCTTGACCTAATTAACAAATAAACTTGAACCTGAAACCCATGCTTGAAAATAATATTTGTTTTCCTCTTTTGCCTTTTACATGAAATATAGAATAACATAAGTACAATGACAATTATGAAGGCCGAACTTAGTTACATTTTTCAACACTCCCTCTTAACTAAAGAGGTATTCATAATTCCACAACTAGTACAAGGATACTCTCAACTTGAAATATTCTCATAAGAAGAGTCGGATTGATAAGCCATCATTAAGCATCAACATCATAACCAACATTGTCAAATTGCAACCACTTTTATCTTGGATACCCTGTCCAATCCTCAAAGAGTGTCAGTCCACGGGACTACTTCCTATCTTGGATTCCCAATCCTCAAGGAGTACCAATCCCATATGCTTATCCACTCCTCCATTCTCCCACCCATTGCCTTCATTAAGACTTATGGTTGTCAGTGCTGGTCTAGTGCATGACACATGGAGAATACGGTGTCCCACATCACTCCCTCTCAATCAGGGAGGAGTTCTACGTTCCCTCTCAAATAGGGAGTAGATCATAGCTCCCTCTCAAATAGGGAGACATCATTACAGTCTTTGGCTAGACTCGATCATCAACTACTTTATTCTTCTATGGAGATCTTTAGTAGTAGCTGCAAGGGATCCTATCTCACATCATCATATCATATCATTCCTGAGCTTCGACCTTTGTGGATGTTATGAAGCCAAACTCTTTCTCAATCCATATTTATGATAGGGTTCGTTCCATCAAACTTTTATATCACTTTCCATCAACCAACATCTTTGTCATCATCAGTATCTTGTCAAACCAATCAATGTAGAGCTCAATTCTAGCTCCCTATGTCCATCTAGGAAAGTGATTTTCAACACCAAATCCATCATGACCAACAAATCATTTCTTGACTTGCTACCTTTCCTGCCTTTCATGGTGTACATAACCATGTATTCTTCGAGGCCTTCATTAGCGCTATCCGATCAATTCATGTGTTCTTGAATTGAGTGAATCCAAATAGATGTAGATATATTATCTCAACTGTTAACTTTCCAGCCTGTACTCCTGCAATAGGTAGCCAAATCACATCTCAAACGAATCATCAATATCAGAGTTACCAAATCATAAAATCCTTTATTCATGATGTCAAATTCTGCCACTTGCTTCCTCTGAGATCAACATCCCTTTACTTGGTCTATCTTCACATAGTACTCAGAGTCCTTTCTTCAAGTTGCAAACATCAATCAATGTGTTCCTAGAACAAATCGATCAGCAAACTTCAACATCATATTGATCAGAGTCTTTACAGCTCCCCCTGAAATTATCATTACTCTCCCTTTAACATTCTTGAAGAGACCATATCAGATGTTGATCAATATCACCATGTGCTCTACACAATTGTCATGCTTCTAGCTAATATGGAAGAGTCCTTGTCTCATTTAACCAAGACATACCATGCACACGATCCCAAGTATATTTCTGCATCCAACTCTTCTTGCAATATCTCTGAAGACATGAAGTCTACTTACTAAAGAAGAGCCCTTTCTAAAGATGTGCATACCTCTTTTCTTCATCCTATCATCTAGTCGACTTCATTCATGAACTGCTTCTTTCTTTGATGAAAATGTCTAAGGTGAGGCTTCTTTCTCAAGATGATAAAATGCTTCTATTATGCTTTCCTGCTGCAACTATACCAGCAAGCTTCTTTGATGCTTGCTTCCATGATCTTCTAGACTGCATCCATAAACTTCTAGTGGAATATACTTTTTCCAAGATTCTTCCATATACTGAAGAACCTTCACATCAAGGATATTTTTGATCATTTCTAGAAGACTGTTTCTATAACAACAAGATGTTAAGAAGTAACATCATGAACTGTGAAGTGCTAGATGGTCCAAAACCTTCTATCCTTGTCTTGCTAGATGACTGCTACTAGTAAGATACAATTGTCTATGTAGACTCTAAAATTTTCAAAGTTGTATGCAAAATACAAGACTCTTCCAGTGCACATGCTACTTCTAATTGCTATCTTCTTAATAAAAAGAAAGCAAACTACTTACAGACCAAATGGAGTTCTTCAATAATAAAGATCCTTGAGATCTTCATTCTTTGTCTTCTTTTCAGGTTCTTCACTTTCTTCAGCGACATTAGCTCCACTTCTTTCCTTCCTCTTATTGTTTTTCCTATTTTGAGGATCCTTAGGACAATCTCTTTTAAAGTGTCCATATTCATTACATCCAAAGCATTGTACTTTGGACATATCTTGTCTTCCTTGTGGTTGATTGTTGTTCCTATGATGAGGTTCAAACCTTCCAAACTTTCCTTTCTTCTTCTTTGATTTAGCAATGAGGGTTTGAGACTTTCATTGGGATTGGTGTCATCCTTTGCCTTCAATATTGTTTCTTCTAGAATACATAAAGACCATAGCTCATTGAAGTTTGGAGTGTCCTTTCTTGAATAGATGCTTGTCACAAAACTACTCCATCCTAGTGGTAAAGGATTGAGTGCACAGGTTATTATTTCATAATTAAAACCACATCTCCAAGCCCTTGTAGTTGATCCTTCACTTGTGAGATCTTTATGAAAAATGAGGTCAAGTATGTCACGTCCCTATTTTTTTTCCCTATAGTACAACTAGGATGGATTTCCATGGCACAAGATGGCTAGGTCATGAGAACAGGGTTATGTCATCAAGGGTCCCGGGGGAGCTTTGAGGAGTTTTTATGGGATCCAATGGCATTCGCTTGGCATATTCCATTATCCACACAACGTTCCTTTCATTTCGTTGTATTTTGACAACTTTCATAAAACAATGTTATTATTGGGCATAATTAATTACGATCAAGGTGGCATTCTGGGATGAGTATTTAACAAAACACCTTAGTGTAATAACTTGTTGGAACTAGAACAAGAAGATCTATGGGATAGGATACTGAGAAGTGATTTCTAGTAGTCAGAGAGAGTATGGTGGGCAATTTACCATTTTCCCAGATTAAAAATGACTTTAATTAGCCATTTAATTAAAAGGAGAAAAATAATAAATTGGAGGAGAAATGTCAAAAGTGACTTAAGTGAAATAAAATAAAATTAAAAGGTTACTTAAGATAAAGTCAAGAGAGGAGCTTCTAGAATAATAATAAAATAATAATATAAGATGCTTTTGGAGGCTTGGAGATTTATCCTATTGAGAAATCTAGAGCATCAATAGTTAGGTGATTTCTCTACTTATGATAACTGCTTGTGATAGACTTTTAATTCTTGATTATGATATTCTCTTCTTGAGTTATTAGTGTTCTTTTCATCAAGACAATTACCAAATCATGAAAAATAAAGCGACAAGAGACACAATATATAGTCTTGTTAGCTAGGGCCAAAACGTCTCCTTCTTTGAGAGGAAAACCCAAACGAAATTCTTCTTATAGAACCTTCAATTGATGAATACTAAGACCATGGCAAAGACCCTTGACACTAGAGTCCTCCCAAGACCAAGTAACTAGCCTCCTCTTCAATGCTTACCTTTCTCTTCCTCTTCTCGACTTCCTTTCAAATTCTCGGCCTCTTCTTGTAGGTCTACAACCCTAGCACAGAAACTCTAGATGCCTTTCATTCCTTGAATAGTCTCCTTAAGAGAGAGACTCGTTACACTTCTACTCGACTTCTTCTAGCGAAGTCTTCCACCCAAAAAATATCACCCCAATGTTGCTGCAATCCTTCTACCTCCTCTTGACACCTTCAGATCTGCTACCTTCGCACGTGAGAGGGTAAACTAGCCCAAAACAGTCCACAACGATCTTTGTTATCCTTCCTTCTTGCTTCGTTGATGTAGATGCTTCTTCTAGTATGTTCTCACACTTCTTCTTAGACTTGCTTCACCGAATTTCTTGTCACCAAATGAGACCGATTATGGGTATATATACTTGTTTGTCCATGCCCATTAGGCCGACATGATTTCTAGAGTAGGCTGACATGATCTTTCTCGAATCATCTGTACATCTTAAGTCGACTTGAGTGAGGGCTAGTGACAAGGTCTTGGAGGGTTGCTTACAAAGACAAATATAACTCTTTACAATGTGTAACATGCCTTCATTACATGACAATGACTCTTTAGACTTTTATGACTAGATGACAATATCCCTAAGAGCTCTCAATGGGAGCCCATACTAAAAATAAAATATCTTGCTCATAAAACCCATGTGCAAGCATTACAATAATTTTATTTTTCTTCTTTACATCTCTTACATAAAATCACAATTACATGTCATCATGAAGATTGAACCTAGTTACACTTTTCAACACTCCCTCTTAACTAGGGAGGTATTCATAATGGTACTTGGTCATTCTCAATCTGAAAAATTTTTCATAAGAAGAATCAAATTGGTAACTCATTTGTATAGCATCATATCAACCAACATTGTTACATAGCAAGGCCTTGACTAACAACTCTATCACTCCACAAGTTTTGAGCTCAATGCTGGCGAGACCAATGATTTATAGACACTCTCATCATTGTCTCACTCGGAATATACCCCACCTGGATTCTAAGGGTGTGTTCCATTAGGACTATTCTTATCTTGGATTCCCTAGTCCTCAAAGAATATCGGTCCTCTATGACTACTCTTATCTTGGATGCCCTATCTCATCCTTAAAGAGCATCAGATGTCGATTACCCAATCCTCCATTTTGTCTTCCTAGGTGAAGACTGGAATGATGTGTCTATCTCTCCCTCTCAATTAGGGAGGACATATCTATTCCAATAAAGGAATGTACTCATTCCTACAGAAGGAATGTACCTAAGCTCCCTCTTGGCTTAGGAATTTTCAAGTTTCTTCTAAGTAAGAAACTTGTTTCCAGGCTCCCTCTTAATTAGGGACCTACAACAACTCCTTAGGTGGAGATGATGGGACAACCAATCAACTGCTTGAAGAACTCCTTCCTTCGATGTCATGAATTTCTGTCATAGAGTCTTCATATTTTGGGATTTCTTCATAGGGCACAGACCATCCATCACTTTCATGCATGAGTCAGTCATGTCATCATTCCTTTCATCAGAAAGTGATCCATCAGTCTACATCTGGTGATCTAGGTGGATGCTGGTGGCCACCCACCTATCCCACTTGGACCCCCACAACTGTTTCTTTCAATTTTTTCAGTTTCCTTTATTATAGGACAATTTACTATTTTTGGTAGTTTTCGGGTCCCGAACTTTCAGAGCCATTTTGAGGCCCTAAACGACCTTTTTTGGGAAAACCGGGAGCGACATCAGTCTATGACCAATGTTGCTCACTCAAAAGTTGTAGTCCTTGGATAGATATTTCTAACGAGGTATTGTGCGCGCCAAACGAAGATCGTATGCTAAAGTTATGACCCCGGGAAGTTGATGTACCAATTTACCCAAACGGGGCCCATAGTTTGGCGTTTCATCTATTAGGGTTAGGTTTTTGGATGTTTAGTGTTTTCCATTGTTTCTCAACAATAAATAGGCCTTCGAGCCTCATTGTAACACAGTTCAGAGGCATGTAGCTAGCACATCTCTTCTCAGAGATAAGTTGCCATTGCCGAGCTAGTCTTATTTCCATTCTGTTTGTAAGCATATTTCAATATTTGATATTAATGAAATGAAGTGTTTTTTCTACTGCATCTTTGTATTTATGGTTATATCTGTAATTTATTGCGTTCTTGTTTAAATCCGGATCTGTGGTATTAGAGGTGTCTGCTCTTTCTCTATTTTTCTTTGCATGTCCCCAACGAGGTCAGGATATAAGGAGTTAGAGCTTGATCTAGTTGAACCTTTGCAAAATCAGCCTCGCAAATCCCGACGTCCTCCCATGGCGGATGAAAAGAAAGACGAGGGGGTAGGAGATCCTATCAAAATCTTGCTCGAAGAAGCCCTCGAGCGACAAAGGAATGTGATGATGGACAACTTTTCCCAGATCCTTCTGCGGCTACCCATGGGCAATGCATCTACTTCCAACAGCTACTCTGGGAACGCCACACCCTTTAAGGTACAAGCTTAACTTTGAAATCCCCATATTCGAGGGTCAGATAGATGCAAATGTTGTAGATAAATGGTTAAATCTGCTAGAAGGGTATTTTTCTATTCATGATTTTTCCAGCCAGGAAAAGATTACTTTCACTCTTCTCGAAGCAGCCCGCCACGTCAAGAACTAGTGGGAAACCTACTGCGAGCAGAAGGATGAAAGTACGAACTCATTGTTTTCAGCCACTCCCACTTGGAATTCATTCTGGGACGCCATCAAAGAGTAGTACTACCATGTTAGGAGCTATGACGACAAATACATAAAGTGGACTACACTGCTGCAGGGAAGGGACCAAGATGTGCCGGAGTTCACCAATGTTTTTCATACCCTGCGCACGAAGTTGGGCATCAAGGATTCTGAGAAACATTTGGTACTCAAGTACCGGGGCTGCCTACATAGATACATCCAAGACGAGATGGAGTTCCTGGACATCTCCTCGCTCGGCACGGCATACCGATACGCTATCAAGATTGAGTAGAAGTTTAAACAGAAGAAGCGAGACTTTGGATCTGTAAGTCCGAAGGACAAAGGACAAAGCCAAGGCGGGGTGACTCGAGACAACCCGTTGAAGCTGCAAGAAAAGAACAACACCATGAAGTCAAAGAAGGACACAGGAAAGTGGTGTGAGTTTCACAAGAGCCCCACTCATAACACAAGTGAGTGTCGGACCAAGCAGTCGCTGGTGGCCGAGTTGAAGGCTTCAGAATCAGATGCATGTTTTGACCCTGAGTTAGAACTCGATAAGAGGAATGACATAGGGAAGCAGATCATTGATGCGGAGCTTAGTGCCATTGTTGCCATCACCAAGATCCAGAAGAATGAGCCCAAAGATCCAGAGGAGGGGGATCGCATTTTCTATTCACAAATGTGGGTGAAGGGTTCACCGTTGCAATTCACTGTCGACAGTGGCAGCCAAAAGAACCTCATTTTAGCAGAGGTCGTGAAGCAGTTGTCCTACCGACTATACCACACTCGCAACCTTACAACATCGGGTGGCTTCACCAAGGACGAGATCTTCGAGTCCGCTAGCAGTGTCGCCTTCCCTACAACATCAAGCCCTTCATAGATGAGGTATTGTGTGATGTTGCACCTCTTGATGTTTGTGATGTATTATTAGGCCAACCATGCTTGTGAAAGCGACATGCTTTGTATGAGTCAAGGCCTCGCGCTGTTGTTATTTTTTTGGATAATTCATTATACAGGATACTGGAGGTAGCCCCACCTGCCGCCAACTCTTTGATCTTTGCTAAGAAATGCAGCAAGATCATCTCCTAGACTAGGAAATTTATTTTCTTTCTGGTTTGCTCTCAAAGTAAGGGGAAGATCGTAGCCACATCCATGGCCCCCAGGAAGGGCTCCCCCATGCAGTAGAAGTAGGTGGATATAGTCATGAAAGAATACAGGAACATAGTCTCCTCACCCATATGGGTACAGTTGCACTGTCAGGTCAAGAATTTGTCTGACCTGACTCCTGGAGCACCTCTACCCAACAGGTCGATATATCACCGTTCCATTGTCGAAAATGCCAAGTACAAGCAATGACATGATAAACATCGGATGCCACGCAAGTTTTAGGTTGGCGACAAAACCTGGTTGCATCTATAGAAAGAACGCCTTACAAGAGCCCATCGAAAGCTCAGACCACTCCGATATGGTCTTTACACCATTACCAAGGTTGTGGTAAACAATGCTTTGGAGCACAACATTCCCCCATTCCTTGGCTTGCACAGCGTGTTCAATGTGGACCACCCTCGACCATGCCTCCCACCATTATTGGACACATTAGAGATTGCAGAACAACTCACCAGGGACCAAGTTCAGTAGAAGTTTCCCCATCTCATGGAGGCACTCAACGCAATGGGGACCATTGCTTCCTTGGGGGGGAGATGATCTAAGTGGATGTTGGTGGCCAACCGCCTATCCCGCTTGGACCCCCACAACTGTCTCTTTCAGTTTTTTTAGTTTCCTTAATTGCAGCACAATTTACTATTTTTGGCAGTTTTTTGGGTCTTGAACTTTTGGAGCCGTTTTGAGGCCCTAACTGATGTTTTTTGGGAAAAATAGGAGTAACATGACCTATGTTACTCACTCAAAAGTTGTAGTCCTCGGATAGATCTTTCTAACGAGGTATTATTCGCATCAAACAGAGATCGTATGCCAAAGTTACGACCCCGGGAAGTTGATGTACCAATTTACCCAAACAGGGCCCACAGTTTGGCGTTTCCTCTCCTAGGGTTAGGTTTTTGGATGTTTATGGTTCTCCATTGTTTCTCAACAATAAATAGGCCGTTGAGCCTCATTGTAATACAATTCAGAGGCATGGAGCCACCATATCTCTTCTCAGAGATAAGCTACCATCGCCTGAGCTAGTCTTATTTCCATTATGTTTGTAAGCATATTTCAGTATTTGATATTAATGAAATGAAGTGTTATTTCTACTGCATCTTTGTATTTATGGTTATATCTGTAATTTGTTGCGTTCTTGTTTAAATCCAGATCATCTGGCCTTGCTTCATGTCATTTTTCCTTCTTCATAATAACCTTTTCGGAAGGATCTCACAACCTTCTTCATGGTTCTCGGGGAAGACATCCTTAGTTCTTCCTTTTGGCAGTCCTGCATAAGCCCATCTAGATACTAGTTCAAAAATAAGAAATAAACAATTAAATCGCAATTACCTTTAAGATGGTCTTTCGCCATGACATCTTTCTGTAGGCATCAACATCCAACGTACATGTTGACACATCTCCTAAACATATGTATTGTCAAGGGTCTCCATCTTTTCCAGACTTCCATCAAAGTCTCCATATATTTCTGGGAGATAACATAGTCAAATATTCTTGGTCTTTCAAATGTTGACTTCCTTTACCATTGTTACATATTCCATGATCTCTTCCTCTCTTTCGTCACACATTTCATTCCCAAGATCTTTCAATCAGAGTTCCTCAATTGTAGTCAACCACCTAATACTCCATATGAGGACATATTATGTTGATTTCATCTAGAAAAATCTGTGACCCATGCATTCTTGCATCTCCTTTTAGGGAGGAGATCCTTTCTTTGATCATGCTTCTCAAGATAGAGCAATGATCCATGTTGCCTGCAACCACATGACATGACTCTTATAATATCAAATGTAAGCATACATACCTCATCTTTTCTTTGGGTCATCCAGGCTTCCTACAGCAGCATCCTTTGAATGAAGGAGCTTCATTCCCTTGATTTGCTTTATGTTACCATACCATCATCTTATGAATTCCACAAGTTTGGAATTCTTGACGAAACACTTGCTTCCCCTCATGATCGGTGAACCTTACAATGAAGATTCCATCAGAGAATCTTAAGCATATTGCATATCCTATTCTGCAGGTGATACCTTTGACAAATGTGTGATGAGCCTTGTCCTAGATGACTTCTTTTTCCATAAGTATCACTTGAGCTTTCAATGAGGTTTCCAAGAACTATATCCTACATAGTTGACTGCCATAGGTTTTGTTCTAGATATCCTTCATATTGCCTATGACACGAGCTCTTCTAATGCTTCTACCATGATGCTATACTCTAATATGATGCATCCTATCTTATTTTAAATGCTTCCTATCTATAATTTACACAACAAAAGAGTACCTTTTAGTGAAGGAGATTATCTTAGTCATAGTAGAGATCTCTCACTTCCTCCTTCTTAGGCTTCTTCATCTCAGGTTCTTCCACTTCTTCGGTAATATGGGCTTCTTCCTTGTTTCTCTTGTTATTGTCCCTTTTAAGTTTAGGACAGTCTCTTCTATAGTGCCCATATTCTTGACATCCATAACACTGAACTTTAGCCATGTTCTTCTTTCTCTTTTGAGGACCAAATTTACCAAACTTCCCTTTTTTTCTTTTTTTTTGTCATGGCAGCATATGCTTGATTTTGCTCATTTGATCCCACATCAGTTTTTGCCTTTAGTCTAGTTTCTTCGATCTTGCATAATGAGATCGTGGAAAGGAGTGGCGTTTTTCTTCCCATAGATACTTGAAGTGAATTTGCCCCATTCCTCTGGTAGTGCATATAGTACTACAGTGGTCATTTCTTTGTCAGACATTATTTCACCTAGATCTTGAAGTTGATCTCTTATTTCTAAAATCCTAATAAAATATGAGGTTATTCCCTCTTCCTTTGAGATCTTCAATTTGTAGAGTTCTTGTCTTAGAGAGATAACTTCTCCAGCAGTACTTACGGAAAATAACTCTACCAATTTGTCATATGAAGTGTCTAATTTTGATACATATGGGATGAGAGTTTTTGATGGATTCTATGAGAATCCTCAGGGCCCTCACTTCCCCTTTCATGAATTTAGCAAGTGCTTGAGTATTTTCTTTGGGAGGTTGGGTTATTGACTCCTTTATGTGATCCATGACTTCATTCTCAATGAGGTTTAGGTCTGTTCTTTTCTTCCATGCAAGAAAGTTTGAAGCCCCAACTAATTCATTGCTCTCCTTGCAAAAATACATTTTGATAGATTCAAATGAAGTCATATACTTGAGTAGATGTTGCGTTCTTCACTTGCTTCCTTCTTAATCTTGATAGTGATATAGATAGTAGAAGACTACTCCTTGAAAGATTCTTTGATGAGAGAGAGCTTGCTTTACAAACCCTTTTGAAGATGATGACAATGTTCTTAGTCTTTGAAAAACTTCAACTCCTTAGATGATGGATGAGTGATGATCTCGAAAATGATTCTAGGGTTTTGGTCTTTCTTTCTGCTTCCTCCTTGATGATGATTCCTAGACGCTAGCTAAAGTAGATTTTTTTTATCTAGGGTTTCGGTATGATGAAGATCTTGATCTCTCGCTTGGTATCCTTTGTCTTGCTTTGATCCCTTTATTGAAACTCGATCCTTGCGCGTCTCCTTGATTAGATGCCTGTCTTTGACTTTAACACCTTAGCTCTGATACCGTGTTGAGAAATCTAGGGCATCAATAGTTAGGTGATTTGTCTACTTATGATAATTGCTTGTGATAGACTTTTACTTCTTGATTATGATATTCTCTTCTTGAGCTATTATTGTGTTCTTTTCATCAAGACAATTACCAAATCATGAATAATAAAGAGACAAGAGACGTAATATATAGGCTTGTCAGCCAGGGCCAAAAACTCTCCTTTGAGAGGAAATCCCAAACGAAATTCTTCTTATAGAACCTTCAATTGATGAATACCAAGACCATGACAAAGACCCTTGACACTAGATTCCTCCCAAGACTAGGTCACTAGCCTTCTCTTCAACGCTTACCTTTCTCTTCCTCTTCTCGGCTTCCTTTCAGATTCTTGACCTCTTCTTGTAGGTCTGCAACCCTACCACATAAACTCTAGATGACTTTCGCTCCTTGAATTGTCTCCTTAAGAGAGAGACTTGTTACACTTCTACTCAGATTTTTCTAGCGAAGTCTTCCACCCAAACAATATCACCTCAATGTGGCTGCAATCCTTCGACCTCCTCTTGACACCTTCGGATCTGCTACCTTCGCACGTGAGAGAGTAAACTATCCCAAAACAATCCACAACGATCTTCGCTATCCTTGCTTCTTGCTTTGCTAACGTAGAGGCTTCTTCTAATATGTTTCTCGCACTTCTTCTTAGACTTGCTTCATCGAATTTCTTGTCACTAAATGAGGTCGAGTATGGGTATATATACTTGTTTTTCCATGTCCATTATGTCGACATGGTTTCTAGAGTAGGTCGACATGATCTTTTTCGAATCATCCTTACATCTTAAGCCGACTTGAGTGAGGGCTAGTGACAAGGTCTTGGAGGGTTTCTTACAAAGACAAATATGACTCTTTACAATGTATAACATGCCTTCATTACATGACAATGACTCTTTAGACTTTTATGACTAGATGAAAATATCCCTAAGGGCTCTCAATGGGAGCCTATACTAAAAATAAAATCTCTTTCTCATGAAACCCATGATGCATTACAATAATTTTATTTTTCTTCTTTACATATCTTACATAAAATCACAATTACATGTCATTATGAAGACCAAACCTAGTGACACTTTTCAACATATCCATTAGTTTTATAAAAGAGGAGGAGGCGATCATTTGGAGAAATCTTGGATTTGAGCATTTGTATTTGGTGTGGATTGGAGAATTCAACTATCTACCATAGCAGCCCTAGGATAGAAACCCTCAGATGATTCATAGGAGAGCTTAACAGTTACATTTTAATTCAGTTTTGAGGGCCAGCGCAACATTGGAGCAAATTCTAAAGGCCACTTTTTCATCTCAGCTTTATTGGTTGTATTTGCATGTAACCCCAGTTTATCTAATATAATAAAGCTGAGAAAATTTTTGTTCATCGTGTTGTTGGATTACAGTGCTCTTATAATGTTCCTAATCAGGAATTTAAGTGATATACAAAGCACGCAAATAATCCAGCAATCAGAAAAACGAAATATACATCAAGCACCCATGAAAACGCTGGAAATAGAGAACTGTTGAACCATTTTATTAATTCTTCAAGGGAAAATACAATGACAAAATAGAATGGTGCACGTGGGCTTGTCTCGATGGACAAGCGTGACAAAACCCCGGTGAGCAAATGTTGAACTGAAGGTTGCCCCAACTGTTGCACCAAAACTGAACTGCATTGCCTAGAAACTACACTGTTTGCTGACTTCCAAGCGATGGAATCACTGCTTCCCGTGCTCATAAAATTATGAGATTTCAGATTTTTGTTCCTTAGCCTAAACCCAGAAAAACCTAGGAAGTGTTTGATCTGGTTGAGACTTCTGAAATTTGACCCCCAAGGAGCCCAACCTCAGTTGCAACTGCAAAACTTGGCATGCTAGAATGAAGCTGTAAAACCTCTTGGAAAATGCCCCAAATCATTGAGATGATCCCTACTCTGAATCTCCTTCCTTCCCAACTGAGATTCTGGGTTGTAGCTCTTCCCCTCAAGACCCATGAATTTGCTAAATTGGCCCTCTGCAATATCCTCCAAGCCTGGAATTCGAACTGTTGGTTTGTTGCCTTCTCTGACCCCAAAATTCCTCCTAAATGCTGGCCCAATAATGTCCCTCAGATTCCTTGGCTTCTCTGGCTAATGGATGACCCAAGGTAACTCTCTCTCCCTTTGCGTGTTCTCACTGTCGACCCAGAAATATGCACTCCCTGAAGATAGTTGAATGACTATGTTGTAGATACTGCCCAGAACTCCTAAAAATGTTGTGGAACTGCCTTCCTAGGGTGGCACTCGAAATCCCCCGAAGGTAAGGTTGAATCTCCTGCTTGAGAGATTCGTGGCTGAACACCCAGTTTACTTGGCTAAGCAGCTTGTGCAAACAATCAAGTAAAATTCGATATGCAAGAGTGAATGAATGCCCAAGTGAGAGGATCCTTCTCCTTATGACTTCGTGGGCCTTCCCTTGCCTCATGTGGGCCCCTCCAACAACTATTCGAATTCCCTCCAAGCCATTCGAATTGCCTAGTTCAAATTCCCATGTGTGTGGTCCCCACCTTCCATTAGCAAACTAATCTGGACCAAATTTCTCCTAAGTCCCTAAGTCGAAACTGTTGGGTCCTTTCCCTTTGCAAAAATGTGCAAAATTGTGTAGAGATAAGCCTGTTACAAATGTATTTGGGAAGGGACATGATTGTCCTCCCCTCCCAAATGTTGCTTGTCCTCAAGTAACTTCAGAGCTAGGTGCTCCAAAATGCGCTCACCCTCCTAGGTGGCATCCTCATTCAACAAGTTCTTCTAGCGTACCAAGAATTCCTTGATGGTCCTGCTTCTTAGCTTCCTCTCCCTCCTCTCTAAATAGTTTTAGGCTCCAAAACCAAGTGGCCCTCATCATCCAATGGGGGTAACTCTACTGCTGTTGTCACCTGTTGCCCCAGCACCTTTTTAAGGCACAAGACATGGAATATATTGTGAATCTTACTCCCTGGAGGTAGCTCCAGTTCGTAGGCCACCTCCCCAACTCGCTCGATCACCCTGTATGGCCCATAAAAGTAGGGTTGTAGCTTCTCAGCCCCCTTCTACTTCAATGTGGACTGCTTGTACGACTGTAATCGGAGGTGCATCGAATCCCCCTCCTTGAAATGTCTCTCAGTCTAGTGTCGATCGGCATACACCTTCTGCTAGTTATGTGTTGTCACTAAGTTATCCTTGAGAGCCTTGAGGATGTCTTGGCTCTCTTGGATCCAATATTTGGCCTTTGGGGCACAATTGTCTCAAAAAACAACATCAGCAAAAGATAATGCATCATAACCATACAAGGCACGGAAAGAAATCATATCGATGGACATTCAGTGAGTGGTGTTGTAGCATTTCTCGCCCAAATGCAGCCACCAGATCCAAGCCCTCTGTTGCCCAGACACGTAGTTCCTCCGATATCTCTCCAACCACTGATTAACTTGCTTTGTTTGGTCATCTGTCTAGGGGTGGTAGCTCGTGCTAGGAGTGAGCTCGGTACCGACCAACCTAAAAAGCTCCTGCCAGAAGCCTCCCATGAACCTACTATCCCTGTCACTCACAATGTTCTTAGGAAGCCCGTGTAACTGGAAGATCTCCCTAAAGAACAGCTTTGCAACCTGTGCAGTTGAATATCTGGTGGGGATGGCAAAAAAGTGGGCATACTTGGTCAACCGATCGACCACTACATAAATGCAAGTCCTTGCCTGCACTGTGGGGAGCCCCGTGATGAAATTCATGGAGATACTTTCCCATTTCCTCTCGGGGATGGGAAGCAGTTGTAACAATCTTGCAGGGTGAATCAACTCCCCCTTGTTCCTCCGACATGCCTCACACTCTTGTACATGCTTTAGCACGTCCCCCTTGAGGCCTTTCCATGTGAATCTCTCCCTAACTGCCATCTATGTTTTCCGGAACCCCTGATGCCCTCACAATGGCGAGTCATGTGCTGCCTGGAGCACTCTCTCCCTCAACTGCGAGTTGGGTACCAGAAATATGTGCCCCTTGTAGTAGATAACCTCGTCCATCACTTGGTAGCGCTCATCTGCATGGATACCCTCCAGAATCTCGCATGCCCTCCTGTCCTTGGAATACTCCACCAATAATTGGGCCTTCCTATCATGGCAGATGCTCATGAGTTACAGGCTTGCGGGCCTACCTGATAGAGCATTAGCCACCACATTATGTTTTCCCCGCACATACTCTATGTCGAAGTCATAGGCCTGCACCTTGCTGACCCATCTTTGTTGTCTGTCGTTGAGGCCCTGCTGCCCCATGAAGCGACGAAGACTCTTGTGATCAGTCTTCACTTGAAACTTGTTACACACCAAATACTGTCGGAACTTGGCCAATGCATGCATGATGGCTCGCATCTTTTTGTCAAATATAGAATATGACCGCTCATGTGGTAAGAACTTCTAACTCTCAAAAGCAATAGGGTGCCCACACTGTGATAGTACTGCTCTAACTCCCTCCCCAGATGCATCACACTCCATTGTGAAGGGTTGGGAAAAACTGGACAACTGCTCATCACCTCCTTGAGGTGATCAAAAGTTGCATGTGCCCCATCAGTCCATGCGAAAGCCACTCTCTTGGTCAAATCTGTCAGGGGTGCTGCCAACTGTGAAAACCCCTTGACGAACTTCCGGTAATAAGAGTAGATACCAAAGAAGCCCCTCAACGCTGTCACATCTCTAGGTACTGGCCAATCACGGATAGCTTGTATATTCTCCTCATGGACCTTCACCCCATCTGCACCAATGATATACCCTAAGTAGAGCATCTCTGTTAGGCCAAACTCGCGCTTGGACAGTTTGGCATAAAACTGTTGCTCCTCCAAAATACGCAGCACCTCCTGCAAGTGTTGGATATGCTCCTCCCAAGTCTTACTGTAAATCAAGATATCGTTTAAGAAAACCAACACAAATCCCCTCAACTGCCTTTGGAATACATGGTTCATACACGATTGAAAAGTAGTCGCAGCGTTGGTCAGCCCAAATGGCATGACCAGGAACTCGAAGTGCCCATAATGGCACCGAAAATCTGTCTTGGGGATGTCCTAATCCCTCACCCTGATCTGGTGGTACCTCGAACGTAGATTTATCTTAGAGAAGTACTTGGCTCCTCTAAGCTCATCCATCAAATCATCTATGTGGGGGATGGGGTATCGATTCTTCAGTGTCTTTAGGTTGAGGGCCCAATAGTCAATGCACGTGCACAAGGTTCTATCCTTCTTCTTCACCAACACTACTGAAGAAGCGAAGGGACTGGAACTTGGCCTGATTTGGCCCAATGCCAACAACTCTTTGATGGCCCTCTCAATCTCATCCCTATAGGCCTTAGGATGCCTAGAAGGGGTAATGATCACCGTCTGCACACCTGTCTCCAACTCAATGGTTTACTTGAATCCCCTGTTTGGCAACTGCCCTGGTGGAATATCCCAAACACCACTACTGACCTATCCAACAAGGCCTGTATGTCCGGAGGTGGTGGCTGGACTTGTCCCCCAACCTCTGAAACCCTCAGCTCCACTGCCCATGCTATGTCCCCATGTTGCAAATATGCCTCCATCCTATGCGCTGAGACTGTCTCGGGTGGATATGAATGCATGCCTCTAAGGACCACTGGTTTGCCATCCAGCTCGGTGAACTCCATCTCCAATTTCTTTCAATTAGTAGTGACTCACCCAAGGGAATACATCCACTGGACACCCATCACCACGTTGGTGTCTGGCACATCGACCACAAAGAAATGGTCCGTCATAGAGTAGTTTCCCATAACTACTGTCAAAGCAGGCACATACCGAGTGCACTGCATGGTACAGTCACCTTGTTCCAGGACTAAAAAGCCCTCAAACTCATTTGTGGTGAGGCCCCTCCTTTGAACAAACTGGGCATCTATGAAGTTGTGGGTAGCTCCACTGTCAATTAAGATCGACACCCATTGTCCCTATATAGTGCCTCTGATCCTCAATGTCAAGAATTTGGGGACCTTGCATAAAGAAGCAAGGACTCCCCTGGATGGGGCAAAGGATGCCCCTCCCTATGGAGGTGGTGGTGGTGGTCTCCTACTTGTCGGACTCTCACCATCTCCCATACCACATTCCTGCTCCAACTCACCCTCCTAGCCACTCTCTGAAAAGACCTCAATATAATGTGCTTTCCTAGCAGTGCACCGATGGCCTGGTGCCCAGGGCTCCCAACAAGTGAAGCACAACTTCCTCCTCCTGAGGTCCTTTAGTGTCTCATCATCTAGCTGCCCCTGTCCCTGGGTGGTTCTCTGAGGTGGGGGTCTAGTCTCATGACCCATCTATGGAAAGGGGGTCTGTGCAGGAAAAGGTGCTCTGGTCTTGGGGATGGCTCCCTGTAGATCTTTGGTGCACATAACTGCCTCCTGCAGCGTGGAGGGTCTGCGTAACTTAACCAGTCCACGCAGGGGCTCGAGTAAGCCCTTTATGAAAGTACATACCCTCTGAGCATCTGATAGGTCTGGGACCATCACTGAAACTCGGAGAAACTCCAAAATGTACTGCGCTTGGTTGTCTGTCTGATGCAGTTGGGTCAGCTCCCTGAAATGGGCCTCAGGATCCCTCTGGTCAAATCGTTCCACCACCCTCCTGGTGAAATCCTCATATGAAGCTGCATTGCCAGTCATGGGCTTCACCCTCCATGTGCAGCATGGCCATCTTGATGGCTTCCAGCTTTGTCATCTAGTTGAGCTGGAAATAGGTATCCATCTTCTCAACCCAAGCCCTAGTAGTGCACTTGGCAGTGCCATCGAATGTAGGGAAGTACATCCTCCCTGTGGTCCTCTACAGTTCATAGCTCTGCGTGCCCTATCCTCCATAGCCCTTGCTCTTCTCATTCTGCTTGAGCTTGCAAAAATCTCTAAAAGAGAGTGCTTCCCTGAAGTCTACACCCATAGATTGCCACTCTCTAAAGTGTTCTCCCATCTCTATGGGGTCTTCACCACCTGCTGGTTCGATCTGTGCCACAGGTACGAAAGAGGACAATGTGGCTCGAGTTGGCCCACTAGCTGATGGGGGTTGTGCTGCCAATGTAGGGTGATCAAATTGTTGGGAGGTTCCAGAAGTTTCCCTAATTAAGAATCCTCTTGGGGAGAGCGGCTCTCTCTCGGTTTTGCATTTATATCTCCTCCAACATCTCTTTCTGGCCCTTTTCTAAATCATTCAAAGCCTTCAAGAGGTTGTTAAAAGCCATCTCCTCCCTAGTCTTGGGCTCTCCATATCTTCCTCTGCTACTACTTCTTTCCCCCTGTCTTCTATGTCTGGAGTGATTTCCAGCTCTCTTTCTCTGCTCCGATACCTCTGCCTTTTGTATGTAATGTTCTGCTGGTCCCCTTCTCTCATAGGAGAAAATCCCCACAGCTGAGCCAAGACCTAGGCTCTGATACCACTGTAATGTTCCTAAACAAGAATTTAAGTGATATACAAAGCATGCAAACAATCCAGCAATCAAAGAAACGAAATATACATCAAGCACCCATGAAAACATTGGAAATAGAGAATTGTTGAGCCATTTTATTAATTCTTCAAGGGAAAGTACAATGACAAAATAGAATGGTGCACCTGGGCTTGCTTCAATGGACAAGCGTGACAAACCCAGGTGAGCAAATGCTGAACTGAAGGCTGCCCCAACGCCCAGAAACTGCATTGTCTATTAATAGACTTTGAAGGGCTGGAATCACTACTTCCCGTGCTCGAGAAGTTATGAGATTTCAACTCCTTTCTCCTTAGCCTAAACCCAGAAAAGCTCAGGAAGGGTTTGATTTGGTTCAGACTTTTAAAATTCGACCCCCAAGGTGCCCAACCTCAGCCGCAACTGCAAAACTCGACCTGCTGGAATGAAGCTGTAAAACCTCCTGGAAAATGCCCCAAATCACTGAGATGATCCCTCCTATGAATCTCCTTCTTTCCTAGCTGATATTTCGGGTTGTAGCTCTTCCCCTCAAGACCCACGTATTGGTTGAATTGGCCCTCTGCGTTGTCCTCCAAGCCTGGAATTCAAACTGCTGGTTTGTTGCCTTCTCTGACCCAATTCCTCCTGAATGCTGGCCCAATAATGTCCCTCAGATTCCTTGGCTTCTCGGGCTAATAGCTGACCCAAGGTAGCTCTCTCTCCCTCTGCGTGTTCTCACTACCGGCCCAGAAATACGCACTCCCTCAAGATAGTTGAATGACTGTGTTGTAGATACTCCCCAGAACTCCTGAAAATGTTGTGGAACTGCCTTCCTAAGGTGGCACTCGAAGTCCCCCGAAGGTAAGGTTGAATCTCCCGCTTGAGAGATTCGTGGCTGAACAGCCAGTTGACTCGGCTAAGTGTTGATTTTGGGTAGCACCGAGTGTGCTCTAGCTCCGAAATTTTGTGGAGGGGCTAGAACACATGAGATCTCCAAGACCCAGAAATCGTTTGGAGAAATTCCACATGGATGAGGAGTTATGAAAATAATTAATATTTTAATGGATTCCTAACTCTAAACTTAGGAAAATAAAAATATTAATGAGTATTAATAAAGATATGGGTGAGAAGCTTCTAAGAGATGAGGATCAAGTCTGTTTTAATCTTAGCCATTGATTAGAGACTTAATATCGGTAGTTGATTCATCAACAGGGAAAGTATAATAGAAGACTTGAGAGTCATTTGGAGAAACACCGGGCAAATACTCAGTACCCCGAGGGAAATCGATTCTCAAGGAGGAGTTCGATTTCAGAGGGAAATTTGCAGGGTGGAGGAAGAGGAGGGCATCAGTAACAGTCAGTGATTGAGGAGGAGGTGACGCAGGGCATTCGCAAGATAGCGCAGAGGGAAGATCAGGCAGACAACACCATTGGAGACGCAGTCCTCACGCAGGTTGACGCAGAGGGACGCAGAGGTGGGTGAAGGGTATCCAGGGTGTCAGAACTTCTCCAGGAAGAGGAGAAACTTTGTCTCAGGTGGTTTTCTCTCAGTAGTGTCTCAGTTTCTCTGTGAAATCGTTCCTTGTAAAGCGATTGTTGTTGAAGATTATTAAAATCCTCATCTGCCGTACCGGTTTTCCTAAATTGAGTTTTTCCTAGGGACAATTGTCCAAAAACAACTGTGTTGATGTGATTGATTCTTGTTCTTGTATATCACTGTTATTTTCTCTATGTAATTATTTGATAACTGCAGTAGAATTTATTTTAATATTTACTGAAGGGTGTTTCGTAAATAACTTATTGTGAGAAATAAGTAGGTGAAATAAATTAGTTACTGCAGTATGAGTTGGGAGTATGATGCCGAGACATCAACTTAGAAGGACTCATGCAGGTCTCCGAAGAAAGAAAAGAGCACGAAGAACATGGATCACGATTAATCTACGTTAGCTTCCAGATTGGAAGAAGAAGTCGCTTGCCTAGCAAGTTTTGCCTCCTCTGAGGTTTGGTATATAGATAATTGAGCTTCCTGGCATATGACAATAATACGAGAACGTTTTTCGAATTATCAGGAAGAAAGGATGAATTTTCATATCACCATGGAAAATAAGGCAAAGTGTACCCCCATAGGAAGAGCATTGTAGTCTTTCAAACAGAAGCAACAGGTCAGCTTCGAGCAACCAATGTGCTGCATGTGCCATGATTGGGGATGAACTTACTCTTTGTATCTCAGCTTCAAAACAAGGGCTATGACGTTTTTTTCATTAAGGAGAAAGTATATGTCAAACACCCGAGTTGGAAAAAGAAGGCCCACATTGGAATCATAAGTAACAGGCTGTATAGATTACAGCTAGAATCTTCAATGGCACTGATAGGCAGCAATGGGGATAAAGATTTGAATGAACTATGGCACACGAGGATGGGACACTTACACCATGGGGCTCTAAGAATTCTCGGAAAAATAGTATCAGGAGTTCCAGAATTAAGTACCGAACTAGATGATGTATGCAGAGGATGCGCATTAGGCAAGTATGCTAAGGCAACATTTTTTTCAGAAGCAACAATAGGGCTAAGAGTGTTCTCGGATTGGTACAATCAGATATCTACAAACCCACATCCACAAAAGCTTTTAGTGTTGCCGAATATTTCGTCACCTTCATTGATGACCATTCGAGAAAGACTTGGATCCACTTTCTGAAAACCAAGGATGAGGTTTTTGGTCGATTCAAAGAGTTCAAGGCTCTAGTTGAGAATCTGACATGAAAGAAGATAAAAATATTGCGCTCAGACAATGGTGGATAATATATTGACAAGGATTTCACTAATTTTTGTGCAAGGGAAGGCATCAGAAGAGAGTGGATAGCCCCCTATAATCCAGAGTAGAATGGAGTAGCAGAAAGGAAGAACCAGACTATTGTTGAAGCAACCAGAGAAATGTTGTATGATCAGGATATGCCCAAGTTTCTATGGGCAGAAGCATGCAACACGACAGTATATATCTAGAACAGGACTCCTCTCAGGGCATTAGGTAAGATTACTCGGAGAGTGTCTTCACCAGTAAGAAGCCTGAAGTGAGTCATTCAGGATATTTGGGAGTTTGACATACTGCCATGTACCTGAGGAGAAGAGGAAGAAATTGGATCAGACTGCGGAGAAAGGATATCTTGTAGGATATAGCGAGAATGCTAAGGCATATAGAATCTATCTTCAGGGGAATAGGAAGATCATAATCCGATGGGATGTGAAGTTCATGGAAGACAGAGCCTTCATATAATGTTCATCCCAAAGCTTAGGAACCTATCCACAACAACATATAGATAATCATGACCTTTCCTAGATTTAGGCAGTGCTCCAACAAAATCCATGGAAACACTTTCCCAAGGATGAGAAGGAACTGGTAATGGAGTTACAAACCTAGTTTTCTATTGCTAGGCTTGCTCTTAGCACACATAGTACACCCTCTTACATATCTAGAAACTGTCTCGTTCATTTTTGGCCAATAACAAAATCTTTGCAGCTGTGCAACTATTTTACTACCCCAAAGTGACCTGATATTAGAGAAGTGTGGGCTTCTCGAATTATCTTTACTCTTTCAGTTTGTGGAATGCATAGCTTCCCACAATGATATAGGAGTCGGTCCATATAATAATCCAATTCTTCTACTCGTTTGCCTTGACTTAAAGTTGCATATACATCTTTAAAGTCTATATCTTGAGCATATTGTTCAATGTAGCTCTC
>APFE031699227.1:32503-105185 GCA_000404065.3 Pinus taeda | reverse complement strand
AGTTATTTCCCTCTAATCCACATGTTCTAAGGCTTCTGCAAGGACATCTAGCCCTCTTTTCTTCTTCTTTGATGCTATAATCGTCATCATCCTTGGCTTTCTAACTAGACATTTGAACTTGAGGTTAATCAATGATCTGCTTAACTTTTTGCATTTCTTCTTCAGTCTTCTGTTTTTCTTTTGCCACAGTCCTAAATGAAGAATAGTGTTATCATGGACAATCTTGTCTACCTTACTCTGCTCTTTAAGTGCTTCATTTTCCTGTATGATATGTCTATTTAGGACTTCTAGCTCAAATACTTCCTGTTTCAAAGACTGAACTTGTGCATCAAGTGGCAAAGAGGTACTTGGTCCTGCAGCTGATTGTTCTAAGGATTCCAGATAGTTATATACCTCTTGTTGACTAGGATCTACCTTAGGTGTCTTTCTCTGCCTAAACTCAAAATCTGGTGGAGGAGGACTGCTCTCTATTTCCGGCAGAAAAGGGCTTTCCTCACATGGAGGACTTGACTCAAGGCTTGGCTGGGCTGGAGATTTTTCAAGTGCCTCTTCACTTAAATCAATAAAGTGAGACTGTTTTTCTTTGGTTTTCTTCCACTTCCCTTTTAGCCTAGAGCTCCTTCTCAAGGATGAACTAATACTCTTCTTTTGTGCACTCTGTTTTCCTTTTTGCTTTTTCTTGGCTATGGCAGCAGCTTGAATATCTATTAGTATTTCTGACAAAGGCTGATAATCTTCTTCTATGGATTGCTCAGGGGATGGATAGATCTCTTGAATGGTTCTTTTGCCTTTTTCTTTCTTTTGTTTCTTGCTTTTAACTCGGTCTTCTTCTTTTGTTTGGACAGTTTCTTGAATTTCTATTGTAGGGGAGTCTTGGTCTGCAATATTTTTCTCTTTCCTCCTACTTTTCCTTGGAATTTTTGGTGGACTACTTCCAGAGGCCTCAGATGGCTCTTGGAAGTAATTTCTTGTTAAGAATTGTTCCCATGTATCCTTAGTTTTCTTCAACTGATCCTCAATAAGAATTTTTATGAGCCCATGATAGTAAAGATGAGGTTCAATATTGCCTACATGTTTTTGAACTGTGAAACTCATCTTTTTCAAACTTGATAGCAGAAAATGAGGCAAATTAAGAGTGTGACCGTCTATGAAATTCATCATCAGCCTGACATGATACATATACATAGAGCCAAAACGACCTTCACACATGATGAATTTCTGGATGACTAACAGTAGACTAGACCATTCCTCTTTTAATACATGCACAGGGATGCCTCTTGTAAATACAGTGGTATCCATACCTTGGTTTTGTAGCATGGTTCTCCATATTTGATCGTCCACACTTTTATTTTTAAACCACCTTTCACCTTCTTGAGGTAGGCCCGTGGCAGCTGCTACTGTGGCCTCGGTCACTGTGAATTTCAAGTCTCCAACCTCCACTGTTTGTCCATTAAAGGACCTCGCAAAATTTTTGGTCACCTCCTTGTTATACCCTTTAAACTCTGGATAAATCGTAGCCATCTGACTTTCTTCAACAATTCCTTAACATGAGGATAACCCTCCAAGTATTTCGGTCCTTCCTGCTTGGCTCTCAGCAATTTTCCCATCCTCTGTTTTAAATCCCACTGAGAGTTCTTCTGCGTGTGAGGGTTAAGGAAAAATATCTCCGTTACAGGGTTTTTAGGATAGACTGTAGTGACTGCAATCAGGGTTTAGGATGACTGTAGTGGCTGCAATCGAGGTTTAGAGCAACTGTAGTGACTGCAGTCGGAAATAGAGAAATACCCGAATTACAGGAGGAACAGTGGGTGAGCAGTGGTAAAAATGAAATGTGAATGTATGCGAGTATGGTATAAGTGGAGTGATAAGCGAGTGGAGTAACGGCAGGATTCTTTCGAGTTGGATGACTGTGTATGAGTTTTTACACGTCTCAACAGACGGCTACGGAAATTACGGCTGGGAAGAGCCGTAACACAATAGGTCACGTCTTAAGAGTACGGGCAATAAATAGAAGTGCAGTCATTCTTGAGTTTGAACTCGGAGTAATCATAAGACCGTTAGGGAAATGAATGCGAGGTGTGTGGAGTGATATTGCGGAATAAGAATGATAGTGGGCTAATATATTAAATCATTGCACATAGGAGAACCGGTTATGGTTTAGTAACCATACGTAATTATGACTTGAAGTGTTATTTGATAAAGATTTTTGATCATACCTTTGGAAACTTTGTCAATTCTTGCTCAAGGTTTCTAACCAGTTGCTCTTCTTTGATATCTTGGAGATGCCCCATGTCTTTAGCTCAAGTACACCTGCATTTCATGATTATGGCACTAACATTTGATTGTATTTTTGAAAACAGAGTGATGCTGGCTGCGGAAATCGTTTCTGGCTACGGAAACTGCTTCTGGCTGCGGAAATGGTTCCTAGCTGCGGAAATTGAGACAACACCCCCTGAACTTCACAAAGATAACTAGAGGAAAACCAACTTAATGAAAATAGTCCTGAAGGGGTACTTTTATTGATGAATTAAATGGAATGAGAATGAAGTGAAAATGGAGTGGAATCAAAGTGAAATGGAGATGAGAATGAGATGGAGGTGAAATGAAATGGGTGAGTGAGATGAAGTGAAGATGGAAAGAAAAGGAGAGGAGATTTTTTTTTGGAAAATATAGTGTCAGGTGTCCCTGATTTTCACTCTATATTTTTTATATAAGACTGCCAATCTGTGATTGGTTTTCAGGCTTATACACATTTTTCTTTTTCTTTTCTCTCTGTTTTTTTTTTTTTCAAAAACTACAAGAAACAAAGATTAGGTTGATGGGGGAGAAGGATTCTTCTCCACCAGCCTTATTGCAGAATTCTCTTGGAATATTTTGACAAACTCCTCTTTGGAAAGTGGCTTATGATAAAATTTCAATCGGTGGCCATTCACAATAAGAGGAGTCTGAAATTCATCAATGGTCTTGATTCTTACTGCTCCATTGTTAAAGACTTTATCAATCTCATATGGCCCAAGCCAATGAGTCTGAAACTTTCCTTTGAAGTCTTTAAACTTGGAATCAAACAGTAAAGCCCAATCTCCCTCTTGAAACTTTCTCTCTTTAATATATCTGTTATGCCACTTAGCTCTTTGATGTTGAACTAGATCAGTCCTTAGAATTGCATTGTCTTATTTCATCTAGCTCATTTAGCTGGTCCATTCTGTGCTTTTGGGCTTCTGATAAGATCATCCCCAACTGAACTTCCATCTTGAAGGTCTTGATTTGAAACTCAATGGGGAGCAAGACTTCTTTCCCATAAACAAGTTCATAGGGAAAATGTCCTGTTGTGTTCCTCCATGTAGTTCTGTAGGCCCATAAGGCTTCAGGAAGCCTTTCTGCCCAATCTCTTCTGTGGAGATGAACAGTTTTGGTGATGATGTTCTCAAGAACTTTGTTTGTAGATTCCACTTGGCCATTTGCTTGAGGATGGTAAGGAGTAGATTTTTTGTGCTTGATTTTGTATTCTTCCATCATCTTCTCCATGAAGTTAGATGTGAATTGACTTCCCTAATCCGTCACAATTTCTCTTCGGACACCAAAATGAGTAAAAATATCCTCAAAAAGAAATTGAACAACTGAATTTTCAGTGGCAGAAGGCAATGCCTTGGCTTCTACCCATTTAGTGGCATAATCAGTGCAAACCAATATATATTTCTTTTGTCTAGATGGTGGATTAATTGGTCCAACGAAATCTAAAGCCCATTTTTCAAAGGGTTCAATGAGTACCTGTGGTTGTAGTGGCATTTCATTTGAAAGAGTCAGTCTCCCAACTCTCTGGCAGCTGTCACATCTTCTGACATATTGTTTTGCATCTTTAAAGAGAGAAGGCCAATAATATCCTAAAGAGAGGATTTTATAGGCTGTCCTCTTGTCAGCAAAGTGTCCGCCGCAAGGTTCATCATGACATGCCTTGAGGATTTCAGGCATTTCATCTTCCCGAACACATCTCCTAATCACACAATCTAGCCCTGTTTTAAACAATTCATTAGAAATCCATGAATAATGTGAACTCTCCTGAATAATTTTCCTTTTTTTATTAGGAAATAAGTGTGGAGGTAGCTTCCCTGTAACCAGGTAGTTAGCAATATATGCATACCAAGGAGCCTTAGTACTTACTACAAACAAATATTCATCTGGAAACTTATCCTCTACAGGAGAATCTTCGTTAGTATTTTGGATTCTAGACAAGAAATCAGCTACTATATTTTGTTTCCCTGGTCTATCTAAACGTAATTATTGAATTCTTGTAAAAGTTAAAATCATCTTGTGCTCTGCCATTGGTTAAACAGGTTTGTCGAGATATCTAATAGGCGAATGATCAGTATGGACAAAAGTTTCGTAGCCTGTTATATAATGTCTAAACTTATTGATTGCATGAACAACAGCTAAGAAGTCTTTCTCAATCACAGTATAATTCAACTCTGTGGGAGTCAAATTTTTACTGGTGTAGTAAATGGCATAAGGAACTAAATCCTTTTGACCCAACATAGCTCCAAAAGCTGTATCTAAAGCATCTGTAGAAATATGGAAAGGAAGTTTCCAATTCGGCCCTCTCAAAATGGGTGCTTCAGATTTTCTTGTTTTCAAAGCTTCAAATGCAGATTGACAATCAGGATCCCATTTGAATTCACAGTCTTTTATGAGTAATTTAAAGAGAGGAGATGCTGTCTTGGTGAAGTTTTCAATAAATCTTCTATAATAACCATTAAACTCAAGAAAACTTCTAACATCTTTTTGACAATTTGGAATAGGTAGCTTGGAGATGACTTCAACTTTTGATCTATCAACCTTAATTCCATCTCCTGAAATATTATGTCCTAAAATAATCCCTTTAGTAAACATCATAAAGCATTTCTTATGACTTAATGAAAGGTTTATCTCCTTACACCTGATAAGAACCTTTTCCAAATTCTCTAATGCCTCTTCAAATGAATCACCATAAACTGTAAAATCATCCATGTAAACCTCTACACAATCATGAATTAGATCAGAGAGATTCTTAGTACTGCCCTTTGGAATGTTGCGGGTGCATTACATAATCCAAAAGGGAGTACTCGGTAGGCGAAAGTTCCCCATGTACAAGTAAATGTGGTCTTGTCTTGATCTTCAGGTGCTACCTGGATCTGATTGTAACCACTAAAACCATCCAAAAATGAGAAATACTTTTTGCCTGCTAAAGTATCTAATACTTGATCAATAAGGGGTAAAGGAAAGTGATCCTTCAAGGTTGCTTTGTTCAATTCTCTATAATCAATGCAAACCCTCCATCATTTACCATTCTTTTTAGGTACTATAGCCAAAGGAGAAACCCATCGGCTATCTGAAATTGGATAAATGAAGTTCACATTAAGTAACTTTTGGAGCTCTTCTTTCACTATCTCCCTAAGGTTTGGATTCATCCTTCTTTGAGGTTGTCTGATTGGTCTACTTTTTTCCTCAATGTAGATGTGATGAATGCAAGTCTTAGGATCAATACCTTTCATATCGGTATACTCCCATGCAAATGCAGTAGAATGTTTTTGCAAGATTTTGGTCAGCTCTTCCTATTGTGATTTTTGCAAATTTTGATTGATATTCAATGTTTTTCCTAGAAAGATCTCAATGGCGGAACTTCCAAATTCTTCCATAGAGAAAAGATACATTTGTCTAGATGATAGATACTCAATCTCAGAATCTAACTGAAATTGTGTGTGGTCATCTTCTGAAGATATTTGAAATTTTTCTAATGTATTCAGAATTTGATTATCTTCACTGATCTCAAAAATAGTAAAGACAGGTTGTATAGTATCTTCATCATCAATCCATTAATTATCTCCTATTTCTGTAATTGCTTTTGCTGGAGGATACAGATTGAACTTCTTTGTTGAACTACCATCAGAAATGTACATATCCCGAGACCTACAACTGATAAAAGCATCAGCTGTGGCTAGCCAAGGTCTTCCTAAGATGAGAGGATGTCCACCTAAATTACTCTTGGGAGTTAAAATCATGAAATCTACTGGATATTCCCAAGAGTCTAAGGAGACTGAAATGTCTTCTAATACACCATCTGGTTTAATAATTGAGCGATCTGCAAGTTGTAATAAAGTAGGTGTAAAAAGAAGGTTAGGAAGTTTTAGCTGTTCCATAGTCTGTCTACTCATGATGTTGATAGCAGCCCCTAAATAAATCAAAGTATTTGGAATTTCTACCCCATTGATAGTTGTTTTAACAATTGGACTACCAGGGTCTACATACTTCTGCATAGTAACTTTTCCCATCATGATATCTGCAATTTTTCCTACCAGGTGAATTTTTCTTGTATCTCTCGATTTCCTTCCTGGTCTATTAAGACTTAACTCCTTTATTGTCTTTGCTAGAGTAGGAATTTCTTTGATAGCTTGTAATAAGGGAATCTTGATACAGACATTCTTCAATTCATCTACAAAGTCGTAGTCAGGCAACGAGATTTGTTTTTCCACTCCTTTGTCAATTTGTTATCTTTCAGGAAAAGGAGGTGTGGATGAAGATGCAGGTTGCTCAACTATAGGAGTTGTGGGGGTTAACTCTTTTTCTTTTCCTTTTTGAGTGCTTGAGTTTTGAAGAGGTGCTTCAGAACCCTTATTGGCTTCAAGAGAATCTTCCTCAGGAATGCTTTGCTTTTGAACATCTATAGAAGGTTTATCTAGAACTCTACCTGATCTGAGTTGTACATCATTGAGAGGAACAATCATATAGGCAGGATATTAAAATTGTAGACCTTCCATCATGAAAGAATTTTGAGGGTTTTTATTATTGGGGTTTGGCAATGGCTGAGAAGGAAGTTGATTTGACTTTTGTTGGAGCAAGAGTTTAGAATTTGGATTCTGTTGAGAGGGTTGTTAATGATGAAATGGCAATGATTGTTGTGGGTTTTGATTTGGAAGTTGTGGAGCTTGTTGGTTTTGAAAAGATGGAGGATATTGATAGAATTGAGCAAATATCCCATAAGGATTTTGCATACCTTGTATCCATGATTGAAAAGTATTCTGAGGTTGGGACCAAGGTTGTTGCCAAGGATTCCAATTTGGTGGGGGTTGAAAATTCATAGAGTTGTTAAACCCTTGATTTTGTTGCCCCTGCCAAGGTCTCCTTTCAAGAAAACAGAGAGACTCAATGGTACTTGGATCTTCCTGAAAGACAACTTTGAGGCCAGGGATTGAAGGAAAATCCTTGGTTTCATGATTCTCTGAACAAATTACACATGTTTCTACAACCTTTGCATCCAAGGGACATTCCCTTAGAGCATGTTTCTTTTTACATTTCGGGCAAAAGATAGCTAAAGCTTCAGCTTCTGCTTGCTGTTTATTATGGATCTTAAGAGTGTCTAGTTGCTCACTAAGACTTCCTAAGATATCAGTTTTGAATTCATCAAGCATGTTTCCAATCTCAGCCCTACTTACCGATCCAGTTGCAGATTTGTTTTCTCTGAGGCCCTTTTTGAGTTTTAGATTTCCCCTGTGAGAGAGGATCTCTAGGCCCTTTTTGAGTTTTAGATTTCCCCTGTGAGAGATGAACACATAGCTCTGATATATCATGAAGTGGAAGTTGAGATATGTCTCCTTTTCCCATCATGTTCAAAATATCTATCCATTCATCTCTAATGGCTTTTAATAGAAGGGCTTTCAAAGTTTCCTCATTTAAGTTACTCATTTTTGCTCTTTTCAGGTTATATTGAAATCTTTCAAGTAAATCCTCCAAATTTTCATCTTCCTTTTGCACCATCTTGAATACCTCATCCTTGTGATTGGTGGGCATACAATAGTCCAGGTACCTATCCAAAAATGTTTGTTTCATATCATTCCAAGAACTAATGGGTTGAGTGAGTAATCCCATGAACCATTTCAATGCTGCCCCTTTCAATGTTGAAGGGAACAGTTTGAGTTTTTGAGCGTCTTCCAGATAATCATAAGTTCGACATACGACCTAAAACTCAAATAGAAATGTCTCAGGGTCCTCATTTCTTAACCCATGAAAGTTTGGGAGGACGGATGGCGAAATGTTTTTCATTGTGGCTCAGGAGTCATCATCAACTATAGGAAATCCGAATGAGTTGTCTCCATCCCTATTTCCTCCAATGTTACCTCTACCTCCTCCATTATTCCCTCCTCCACCTCTACCTCTACCTCTACCAAGTCCAGTTGCTCCTTCTTCTGCCATGGTAGTTTCTTCAGAGACTTCAGAGTTCTCTAGTTCCTCTACCAAGGGTGAATGAGGAGGAATTTCTCCCTCTTCCTTAGGTGATTCTACTTCTTCAATTACAATCTGTCTCCCTATAGAAGGAAGGAAAGGATCTCTTTCTAGTTCGGATTCAATAGATGGTGTGGGAGAGTCAACTACTGCCTCTTGAATTCCAGGAATCCTAGAGCTAGGAGTATGAGTTGGAGATGATGGAGGTGTCTCTTGCCTATTTCTTGAAGTAGATGGAGTTGTAAAAATCGAACTCTTGGCTCTAGCTAAAAACCTTCCCCTATAATTTCTTGCTCTATGCATGTCAATTTTTATTTTTCTTCAAATCAGGTTAATACTTCTCTTTCTGATCTTCTAGGTCACTCTAGGTTCAAGAAGAGAGCATACTCATGAAACTATTAAACCAATAACTTTCTCTTTTCTGATCCTCCAGATCACACTAGGCGCAAGAGGAGAGCATACTTTGAGAGGTTATCAATTTTTCCTTTCTTGAAATTTTCTTGTTTTTATATTTTTTTTTTTAGAAATTGGCTACCTAATTTCACTTCCCCGGCAACGGCGCCAAAATGTTGGGTCAATTTAGTGTGATCTAAATTGCTATTTATATTGTCAACCCGGGGTTCATAGACTGACGAAGTGAGGTGTACTATATGTACTTAGATAACCATTTTCTTAGATTTTTGTCATTTTAAGCTTTTTAGTTTGTTTTTTGATTTTATCCTTTCTTAATGTGTGGTGATGAAAGTGAAGTGTGAAGTGTGTGGAGTGTAAATGGTGATGATTTCTATACTTGAAAAATGCTCAAAAGAAAGCTTTACAATAATTGAAATGAAATCAATTCTTAAGAGAAAACAAAATGCATTAAAAAGCGAACTAATGGCAATGGCCTAGTATCCTTGCTGTTGAAAATGAAAAGAAAGCAAAAACTTGGAAAACAACTCAAACTTAAAGTAAAGCAGCTAACTCACACTACTTGAGCTTTTTAGATCCTTTGCCCTTTGGCTCAATCTACCTTGGGGAAGTGATCATGAGCATAACAAGCAATATGATATTTAACTCTTCAAGAAAATAAATTGCATAAGGAAACTAATCACACTACTTGAATTCTTCAAATCCTTTACCCCTTAGCTCAATCTACCTTGGGGAAGTAATTATGAACATAACAAGCAATATGATAACTAAATGTAAAAAGAAATTAATCACACTACTTATACTCTTTTAGTTCTTTACCATTCAGCTCAATCTACTTTATGGAACGCGACTATGAGTAAGTAATATGACATTTAAATCACACTACAGTTAGTGATCTTCTGATCTCCTGCTGATATAGCCATTTGACCACAGAAAGAAATCATAAAGTTGTTAAGTAGTATGACATCTAATTTAGTAGAAAAAGAAATAAACAAATAACAATTTGAAAAGGACAATGTTGAATGTAAATTGCAGAAAATAAAGGTTACTAGGTAGGACAAGATGATCACATATGCCAAAAGTTATTAAAGAAAATAAAAGATTGCCCGGGCTGCCTAAAGGAACCTGCAAAAAGCACTGATCAGTTTACAAAGACAAAGATATAAACAACAGAAATCATAAAGAAAAACATAATATGTACAAACTAATAAAAAAAACAAAAGCATAATGAAACTAAACAAATACTTTACAGGGCTTCAGTATGCAGGGGCCCTCTGCCACTTCAGCCAATCAAATGATCACAAAACTATCTTCAGAAAGGTCTACTCATGTATTCAAATCAACAACATATGAAACAGTGGGGTGATAAAACCAACAGCGTGCGGAAATTACATAACAGTTCAGAAATTCTATGCATCAAAAGTCTCTTTACAGCGTTTGAAAATGCGTTATTTATAATGTAAAAGTCCTACAGTTAACTAATCAACTACTTAGGCTATTAACTACGTGCCATGGACACGTAGATCTCATGAGCCGAGATCTAGTGTAACTGTCGTTATGCTTCTTAAATCCTGGAGTGGTTGGTTGTTAGATTCGTTGTTCAAAAACGATCCTCAGGTGCGCTGGAGCCTCCGTGAGCTGGGAACTAGGCCACGTATCATTCACATGCCTTTAACAGTAACGTGCCACCGCTGGACTCTTCGGTTGGCCACGTCTTTGACTTTGGTTGATCGCGGCTTCAAAATGATGATTTGGCTGGTTCAAAGGGACACGATCCATGTACATGCCATCTAGAGCTTGCCCATATGGCTCGTTCCTTCAGAAGACACCTGGCGCACAACCTTTAAAAAAATGGCTGCGGAATCCTGTGCGGGCTGCGGAAACCTGTGCTGGCTGTGGAAATTGACAAGTTTCCACAACTGCATGAACAAAATACTAAACCAAACAACAGACATTAGTATAGTTAGAAAACCATATAAACAGTCCTTTTTAAACTATATTGCAATGATTCAACCATTGGATGAGTGAAGTGAGTGGAGTATGAGGGTTAAGAGGGTGTGTAGGAAGGTGCAAGGTTGAGGCTCAATGCTTATTACTACACCGTTTTTTTATTTTGCAGTTGATCGATTATGTTGTCAACATTATTCCTAATTCTTCTCTCAACCTCGCTATAATGGGAGATAAACGAGTAATTTTTTGAAGTGCGGGATAATGGATGAAATCTAACAGAATATGCAGTTATTGATTTTTCCCATTTTACTGTTATGAGAGGCCACTTCCATACTTCACATCAAAGGTTTCAATGAGCTAGGATCACTTCAAGGAGTTTCCCTATATTATAATGGAGGGGAATTTGTTCAACTCTTTCAACTTCTTTCTCTTTATTTGATACTGGTAGTTGTCCTATGTATGCATTAAATTTATATTCTCGCACATTCTGTGACAAGAACGTTATTTCATGGCCTTAAAGTCATACTTCCTCTCCATCTTGCTACCACCCATATAATAGGTAGAGAATACAATCACTCTAAGTAGTAAATGCTGATTTTTATAGCTTGGGAGATACTCTAAGCCTTGAGGATCAAGGGTTTGGAGGAAGGAGCTCGACAAATGGCCTTGTGGGCTTGAAACCCAAGCTTGGGAATTTGCACCCATTGATGTTGGGGACAGAACTATGGAGAGATTTCAACATGTTATGGATGAGGATGATAGTACTTGTCAAGATGAATCCAATGCATCAAAAATCATCTGATTCTGAGTTGTAGTTGAAGAGAAATTAATCTATGAAGTTAAGATGGTTAAATTTGTCTAGTTGGGTAGGTCGGCTTGAGGTTAAAGTGGTGCCCAAAGGAAAATTCATTGGATCTACTTGATGCCTATAAGTATAGGTCAAGTGTGAGGAATTTAGAAACAAATAAGAATCATCTTTCATAGTCTACACATCATGAAATGCAACATGAGTGCGAGAATATCGAGTGCAAGAACTTGCGAGTGCAGGAATGCATGACTGCAAGAACGCGAGTGCAAGAACGCAAGTGTAGGAAAGCGTGATTGCAGGGACGCATTTGAAAGAATACACTCGTGTGGGAACATGAGTGTAGGAAGGTGTGAGTGCAAGAACACGCAAGTGTAGTAACGTGTGAGTATAGTAATGCACAAGTGCAAGAACGCATGATTGTAGGAACACGTGAGTGCAGGAACGTGAGTGTACGTGGCACGAGTGAGGTTTGAGCATGTAGTAGACTACATCAGGGTGATGTAGAAGTTGAGCAGGGCTAGTTATGTATTTTATTGATGTGTTAAGGATGAAATGATGTCACTGGATGATATCCTAGGAGAGGACAATTTGGAATTTTCTTAGCAGCCAAGAGGAAGGGTTTCCTAAGTTGTTGGATTCCCTAACTAGGAGCATATGCTACAAGAAGGATTGTTCACTCATGGTCTACTTGAGGGAAACATGAGAGTGGACCAAGTGTTTATAGTGGATTGGGAATTTATGGTCTGTTAGAGGACATCGTGATAGTGCCAAGCTTGGAAACCAGTTTGCACCATCTTCATGGACATAGGTGGTTGCTAGAGTGGTAGTTATTGAGATCATGGGTCTGATCAACTAGGAGGATTTTGTGCAGCCCTATACTTGGGCATGGAGAAGGACATTTGTAGCAAATGATAGGTTATCTTCTTGGCCCATGTTCATTGTGGGAGATGGACATCCTGCAATGATAGGTGGCAACCCTCTGTGCCCTATGTTAGTCTTAATTGGAGCAACACAAGAAGAATATAGTGGGTTGAACTCCCTTAGTAGTTGAGGAGTTAAGAGTTGTTCACAAGTAGAGTAGTGAACAACTAGACAAGATTCTCAATGTGTTGTGCCCTTCATGGAGTAAGGCACATATGGTGAGAAAATTGGATAGTCAAGGTTCAGTGGTCATATGGAATTGGATCATTAATAGAGGAAGTGTTGCAGATCAGGAGATAAAGGACCAATTAGGTACAGGGTATGACCAAGGCAATTGTGAGGAGCTCTACATTAGCTAGACGGTCAAAGTATCTTGTTGAGGGAAGATTGGTTGTCGATGGATTGACACCAAGCCCTAGTTTTGTATTCTTGTATGAATGGATGTATGAGGGCAATTATCCCTGGTACGAGAGCCCTAGATTGTTGTATTATATCTTGATCAATATAATGAAGTTGGGTTGAAAAATGTAAAAAAAATTCCATATTTTGTGCACTAGTATATTTACTGTTGTTTACATTCCTTTGTGCAAAGTAGTATGGTTGTGATTCTTGGTTTGGTAGAGTAAGATATTTTAAGGCTCTATCTTAAACCCAACATCATGGAAAAACAACATGGTATCAGAGCATATCTGATATACTTTCAGGGACATTGAATCAGAGTGTGCATATTGAAGTAACTCAGAGGGAGTTGTGGGTATCTAGAACATGGAGTAGAGTGTTCAACTGAACACATGGAGATGTGGTCGCGACTAGCTTGGAAGCGATGTTATAGGCCATTTTGTCACATCCAATAAGTGATCCTCCTAATGGGATCAATCAACATCCTATTCCACCTTGTCACCATATTTCACAAAGCCCTATGCATGTACCTTTCATTTCCCAGAGATTCAGCCATGAACTACTTAATTTGAGCCAATTTGGGGACAAACGTTCCCTATAGGCCTACTAGGGTGCATTCACTAGTAGGTTGCTCCACTATGGCTTGCAGTGGTCACTAGAAGGTTTCTCCCCTTTACACCTGTTTTGGTTCTATAAATCTTGGAGAATGATCAGGATTCTAGAAGCTTCCCTTTATAGGAGTTTCCATAAGTTATCAGAACTACTTACATTGGATAACACATTTAGATCCTATACTTCCCTACATTGGAGTTTTCACCACTTATCCTTTGATCCTATCCCCCCATCAAAGGTGGATCCCTTACCCTATATTGGTAATTGGATAAGAACTCCCAAATTACCATACTTCTCTATATATTCCCAGCTTTTTATGTGGTTGGGGGTTGGCTTTTGGAGAGTGATGTGTCCTTATGCTACTCTACTGAGTGGTCATCATCTCATGCATTTAAGGTGAATGGAGGTGCATATTGTGACAAGAAAAGGACAAATCAACAACTTAGAGGAGCTCTTCTACAAGATCAACTACTACTTATGGTTGTAGTCTCCTTCCATTTATATTAATGCAAAGAATTCATTGTTTTCCTATAGGTGATGTTGTTATTTCACTTATTTCAATACCATGTTGATATATTGAATGAAGTGTTTAGATGATACTGCATAGATCTCGTATTTTCTTGGCTTGTGTTATCTAACAATGCAAGTTCTAATTTTGGCAATTAGAGCTGGAATTGGAGATTCCAAGCTAAAGAAGGAGTGAAGTGTTCGAATGATTCCAGGTAGGCCTCACTCCATCATCCATTTCCTTTAAGGAAAAACATTGCATTCCTTGTCTCTATGTTCTTCTAGGTTAGACACCGACCCAGAGGAGATACTTTTGTCCACAATCATAAATCTCATATAACAAATTTGTGACTGTGCTGGCGAACAAAGTATTCCCTTGTTGGTATCCTTGTCCATTATGTTTTATTACCTCCTTGACAGATCTTTTTTGAATCATCCAACCATGAATAGACCTAGGAAGTCATTTTGTTGAACCTTTTTTGTAAATTTTGTGTTGGAAACCTCTTTCTTATGCCCAATGCACTCCATGTGCCCTTGATAGAACATTTTACCTCACCTTGGCCCACTCTGCACCAACGTTGCAATGCAATGGTGCATCTTCTACACTAGCATTGGCCCCTTATTTTGCATGAATTTCTCCTTGGTCCATGAGACTATTTTTGGTCAGCCTACTTCCAAATGAACTTTCTTGAGTCTTCAGTGTCTTGTCATCTCTCTAAAGCCTCTATTTGGTTTGAATTTGTGTTGTTTTCCTTTGGTAAGAATTAGTTTTGATTTTTATTTGTTCTTATCACCTGGTCATCTGCAAATTGATTTCATTTGATTGATGATTGCTTAGATGAATCGTTGTTTTAGTCCTCATCCTCAAAAGTGTAATTGAATCAGTAATTGAACATTTGCATCTTTTTTTCTCCATTTCGAAAATTAGGTGTGGTGAAAAGAAAAAATTTGCATCAGCCTTTTGAATTTTGCATGTGCATTAACATAGGAAAAATTGCATTAGAAAGGAAATTGGATCTTTCATCTTGTTTGTTTCATATTGTGTGTTGCATATTGATTGTTTCTTCCCTTCCTCAGCTACATTTTCATTGAAAGAGAAAGGATTTCTATTTTCTCATGATAGATTTTCATTTTAGGATATTTAGGTGACATTCGTGGTGAGCCCTAAAACTAAAACATAATCAAAGATAAACATTAAAACTTATTGAATCAACCTAAGGAGAATTTGTAACATTAACACAAACATTTATAGTTCTAGGCTAGAGATGTGCTCCATCCACATTAAACATATGAGTTGTCGTTGTTTGCCAGCGTTGCATCCCAGAGGTGAAATCTCGTTCCACATATGTGAGTGTCTAGGACAATACTCCACATACCTTTGGGTATATTGGTGGCACTCCACACACGTAAATTATATGGGAATGCTCTCACTAAACAATTATGCATTAGAAAACACTACTACGAAATGCATTCCCATGTACCATCGTGTATATTTTGGGAGTCCCCAATAGGCTTCTATCCATCCATAGGTAACCGTGTATGCAACCTTGTATACCATGATACATTGAACACATCATTCGCAAAGATTGGATGTCGTACGTTAAGTCCTTGGTTTGCTAAGGTGTATACTACGATTCATGGTTGCTTGGTAATCCATTATGCCTAGATTACCCTCTTTTTGATTTAGTTATTTTTTTGTTAATAAAATTTATTTCCCAACATGGAAGAACAAAATCCTTGTCCCCATTGTTCACATAGAATGAAAAATAAGCCTCCACTTCCTCCAGAGGCTACTCCTAACTATCATCCTAGATATAGGAAACCACAAACTACTGAATTGGGAACATCAGGAACTACTTCTAGCCCTTCTCCCCATATTGATAAGGTAGAATCATCTATCCCTTTGAGCTCTGAATTTGAGATTTCATCTATTCCTATTGGTGAGACTCACACGATTGAAACAGAAGTCCCTAAAACTTTATTACCTGAGGTCATTGAATCTAATCTCCCTGGGCTAGAAAATTTGTTTCCTAAGGTTATTGAACATGAGGAGATTCAACCATCTTTACCTGAGTCTTTGGGACCTTCCTCCTCTTTTCCTTTGTCTAAGACATAACCAATATATCTTGGGTCTAACGGTGAGCCTCTTCCATACGAACTTAAAGGTATTAAAGAGATCCCTCAAGAAGTGCCTAGTCCTTCTACTCTTGTTCATTGGGAAGGACTTCATTTTTATCAAATCGATCCTCTTCCATCTCCTCAACCTCAGAAACAATCTCCTTTACCTGATTCTTTGGGCTTACACGCAGGTTTCGCACGACAATCCTCATTGGGATTGTTAACCATGACTGGAACTGATTCAAACTCCTAGCTTATGTCCACCGCTATGGTCAAGACATCAAGCATTACAGCCTCATCTATGTTTGTAACATCACCAGAAGCTCATTTATATGGTGGCCCATCTGGCCCGCCTAGCAATCAGCTATTATTTGCTACCATTTATGGTTTAGTTCCTAGCACTGCCATATGGCGGTACTTCCCATTGTTACTCAGATGGTGAGATTTCACTGTCTTACCCAGCCCATTTTTACCCGACCCATTGTTACTCGGATGGCGGGATTTCATAGTCTTGGTTGGCGGGTGGTAGTGCCCAGTCTTACCCAATGTGGATTCCAATCCTTGGACCTCTCCCGTGACATCTAATTCGAGAATATTGTTTGGTACCTCTCTTATGAATGTGACACAGTATGCCCCTCTTCCTCCATCTACACTTATGATAGAGCAATAGACTGGCCCTTATATGAGTGGAAAAAGCTACCCTCAACAACCCAACCCTCTTTATGTTGGGTACCCTCCATCTAGATCGCAGTTTCCTCCATCATCCCCTCCTCACATGATTAGGATCTCGACAGCAAGCCATGGAAAAGGCTAAAAAATTGAAACTGTTCAAAAACACTTTCAACCTAAACTATCAGATATGCCTCGTTGAAACGATCTTGTAGCCATGAACGACACTCAAATCTGACACCATATGGAGGAGTTATCGCATTTTGAAAATGTCTAATAAACTACAAAATTTGAATTTTAAAAAAAATTCAAAAAATTATTCTGAGGAATATTCCCTAGAATATTCATGGGAATATTTTGTTTTGGATTACCAATCAGGAGCTGACACATGGCCTGCCCAGAGGCTACCACATGGCCCTTAGACTGCAATTTGTTTTGGCAAAATTTTATGGAGCTCGCAGGAATCGACCCCGATTCCGGTGGCCACCAGCCCACAGGCCCGATCGGCCCACCTAACATTGGCTCTTAACAACATACAAGTGGATTTTATATTTAAAGTTGATTAAGGTTTCATTTGGGTGTAGAAAGGGGCCAGCCCCTAACCATATGACCCTGGTGCAGAACCAAAGGCTTAAACTCTGTGGCAACGGTAAACCTCGATGGTTAAGGCCACGTGGTCACATGCACATGGTTACCACTGTAGTTATGGTCCATTTGGCAGTTATTTTGGTAGAGTCTTCCAATTTAGGCGAAGTTGCCAAAAATAGTGGGACTAACTGCAGTTCATCCACATTTAGTGGAGTTTTTTTAGGCCAAACTAGAGAAAACTTCTATAGGTCATAACTTTATGGAGGTAGAACCTTTCTGGACGAATTTTTTTTTGATTTCGTATCTTCTCATCATTTTGGAGCCATTAGTATAGGTTGCAGAGCCATTGGAGTTCATCTTCAGCCCCATTTGCAGGGAAGCCAAGAGAGCCATGAGGGCCAAGAGGGAGTTGGAGTTGTGTTAGGCTATGCTTAACCATTTTAAGTGAACCAATAGTCCGTTTCAGCTATTTTCAGCATTCTAGAGCTATTGGAATAGGTTCTAGAGGTAGTAGAGGTGTTCTATAACATTTTAGCTCCAGGGAAGCTTTTTGAGCCATCAAGGCCATTTGGGAAATGGAGTTGTTTTTGTTTTTAGTTGTACCTCTCTGTGTGAGGTGAACCAAAGATAATTTCTTGTTATTTTTTACCTTCTAAACTTATTGGAAGAGGTTTCAGATCTGTTTGAAGACTTTCAAAGCCATTTTGGCCTCAGGAGAGTTTTCAGAGCCTGTAGGGCCATTTGGAGGAGGCACTATATTGGGTAATCTTTCACTGTTTACTGATTTTGGAAAGGCATTCTTAGATTTTTCATGTCTTTTGAATCTATTTTGCATTCAGATTTTCTATTGAGGCACTTTTATGCTTGTATTAGCATTTTGAAGAATTTTAATACAAGAGGACAAGCTCATTTTGGGAGGCTTGATCCAGCAGACGTAGCCGAGGAGGGGTGAACTGCTCATAAAAAATTTGTGTCATTTTATGCTAAATATATCTTCCTAATCAAATCTGATTTGATATGTTAAATAGTAAAAATACATATTTGCGCTTTGCTCCTGCAATTAAAAACATTGTTTAACCTCCTGAAACATATCAATTTCTTTTGAAACTTCTAGCATATGTTATACACACTCCATATTTGCTCATGGGACATTTAGAATAGCAAGTTAATTGACCTCACACATAAATTCATAACAATTACCAAAAATCACCTTGTTTATTCTACAGGACAAGAAGTATTTTGCACACAATTAAATTAATGAAGATGGATACCTTGAACACATTTTCAAGTACTTCCATTTTCAAATCAAATGGTATCAGAGCCTAGGATTAGAGCATTAGAAGCTAGATTTTTTACTCAGCATTTCCTTTTTGTGAAAAAAAAAAAAAGAGGTATTAAAACAGTGTAAGAGATTGACTATTTTATTTGTTGCAAATGGTTGCTTGAATGGGTTTGCTTGAGTTGAAAAGATAGTTGTTGATAGCTAAGTTTTGGAAAGGGTAGTCTTCACAATACTTTTTCCTTATTCCAAATTATCTCAAGATTACCTTTGAAAAACAAACTCACTTGATCAGTGCTTTCTACAAAAGCTATTGGGGTTTCTGTTGCAGCTATAACACAAGATATTGCTTGAATAAGAAGGGGTTTTTTGTTTGACATTTGGTTAAATCTTGTCATTTGATTGAAAGCTTTGAGAACTCTTATTTGGAAGTTCCTTTTGTTTATTTGACCATTTACATAATGTCAACTTCTTCTATAAGTGAATATTCCTCCTTCAAGAAATTCTTCAATGATGACATGAAGAAAGACCTCATTAAGGTGAAAGACATGGTGTATATTCTCATATTGGATCAAAGAGAAAGCGTTAAGCTCCATGCACAATTGTTGGTTATGAAGGAAGAGAAGGAAACAATTCTCCAAAGGTTGCATGACGTGGAGAAACAACTCCTTCAATCTCAAGAAGCTTTGTCCAAGAAAATGCCTGATGAAGAGGTAAACCATTCAAACTTGTCTTCAATTTCCTCTATTAAAAAGTGTGTTGGTTCTTTTGAAAAACATACAAGAGGTATAGGGTCCAAACTAATGTTTAAGATGGGCTATCAAGAAGGAAAAGGTTTGGGAAAGCATGCAAAAGGCATGGTTGATCCTATTTTAGTTGTGGAGCGACCCAAGAATGTTGGTCTTGGATATGTGCAGTCTAATGGCGAAAAATTCAAATCTTTAAATGCATGTGATGTAGATTTGAAAAGAACTTTTGTTCCAAGTTCTAATACACAAACATGTCAAGTTTGTTTTCAAGTTTATTTCCATTGTGTTAAGCCTTCATTGCAACAAGTAGAGGATAAACATGTCACTTTTGGTGAGCCTTCAAGTTCAAACAATTTTCTAGACAAGCACATTGATGAAAGTTTGAAGAAGAAAGTTGTCTCTTTCGCCAGTTCATCGTCTCTAGAAGACAAAAAGGATGGACATTCCATGCAGCAAAAGAGGTGTAAACATTCACATGATCAATTTGATTATGTTTCAGCAAAGAATGATAATTTTGCTTATTCAAATGAAAGAAATTTTGTTGCATATTTTATGGTGGATTTAACCATGTTGCTTCAAGTTGCTGGTTGAAAAAGAAAGCACACAGGAAATAGAAGAGGCAAAAAAAACTTTCACAGAAAGTGATGGAAAGTTGCACATTTTGTCAAAAGAAGGGACATCACGTTTCTCATTGTTGGACTTTGCATCCAACTCATCATCCAAAGCACATGCAGCTAGGTTGTGTCAATTGTGTAGCACATTTCATTGTCAACTTGTTGTTGATGTCATATATTGCACCAGGTGCATTTGGTGTCGATTGGTGCAAATAACAAAGTGTTGGTCAAAATCAGTGCAAGATTCCATGGATGGAAAGGCATGCAAGTAAAGAGGGCACAAAGTTTAGAAAGTGTCATTGCTGTTTTCAAAATGAGAGATTTGTATGGTGAGAAAACTTGGTCAGGATTTGACACAAGTACATGACTCATTCAACAAAATTCGCCATGAGGACAGTTGGTAAGTCAGGAAAATTGTTGGAGGCTAAACATAAGAGGATGATGTTGTTATTCTCTCATTTACTATTCAGTTCAGTTTCATCACTTCAATGAGCTTTTGCTTCTTATTTGGGAGGTTTGATCGAGAGCTCAAGTCCAAGCCATGGAAAAGGCTAAAAAATTGAAAGTGTTCAAAAACACTTGCAACTTGAATGATTAGATAGGCCTCATAAAAATGATCATGTAGCTGTGAATGATATTCAAATGCAACAACGTATGGAGGAGTTTTCGCATTTTGAAAATGCCCAATAAATTGCAAAATTTGAATTTAAAAAAAAAATAAAAAAAAATATTCCTTGGAATATTCCCCAGAATATTTGTGGGAATATTTTGTTTTAGATGACCAATCGGGAGCTGACACATGGCCTGCCCGGAGGTCACCATGTGGCCCCTAGACTGCAAATTTGTTTTGGAAAAATTTTATGGAGCTCACAGGAATCGACCCTGGGTCGAGTGGCCACCAGCCTACCGACCTAACCGGCCTACCTAACATTGGTTCTTAACATCATAGAAGTGTAGTTTATATTTAAAGTTGATTAAGGTTTCATTTGGGCGTAGAAAGGGTCCATCCCCTAACCATATGACCCTGGCGTGGAACCAAAGGCTTAAACTCGGCGGCAACGGTAAACCCCGACAGTTAAGGGCACATGGTCACATTCACATGGTTACTGCCAGAAGTTACGGTCCATTTGCTGGTCATTTTGGTGGAGTCCACCAATTTAGGCACAGTTTCCAAAAATAGTGGGACTAACTGCAGTTAATCCACATTTAGTGGAGTTTTTTTAGGCCAAACTGAAGAAAACTTATGGAGGTCATAACTTTGTGGAGGTAGAACCTTTTTGGACAAACTTTTTTTGATTTCATATCTTCTCATCATTCTGGAGCCATTTGTATACGTTTCAAAGCCATTGGAGTTCATCTTCAGCCCCGTTTGCTTTAGGGAAGCCAAGAGAGCCATCAGGACCAAGAGGGAGTTGGAGCTGTGTTAGGCTATGCTTAACCATTTGAAGTGAACCAATAGTGAGTTTCAACTATTTTCAGAATTACAGAGTTATTGGAATAGGTTCTAGAGGTAGTAGAGGTGTTCTACAGCCATTTTAGTTTCGGGAAGATTTTTGAGCCATTAGGGCCATTTGGGAAATGGAGCTGTTTTGAGTTGTACATCTCTGTTTGAGGTGAACCAAAGATCATTTCCTGCTTATTTCGACCTTTTGAACCTATTGGAAGAGGTTTCAGATCTGTTTGAATAATTTCAAAGCCATTTTAGCTTCAGGAGAGTTTTAAGAGCCTGCAAGGTCATTTGGAGGAGGCACTGTATTGGGTAATCTTTCATTGTTTAGTGATTTTGGAAAGGCATTCTTAGCTTTTTCATGTCTTATGAATCTGTTTTTGCATTCATATTTTCCTATTGAGGCACTTTTATGCTTATATTAGCATTTTTAAGCATTTTAATACAAGAGGACAAGCTCATTTTGGGAGGCTTGATCTAGCAGACGTAGTTGAGGAGGGGTGAACTGCTCATCAAAAATTTGCGTCATTTTATGCTGAAGATATCTTCCTGAACAGATCTCATTTGATATGTTAAATAGTAAAATTACACATTTGCGCCTGTTTGCTCCTCCAATTAAAAACATTGTTTAACCTCCTGAAACATATCGATTTATTTTGAAACTTCCAGCATATGTTATACACACTCCATATTTGTTGATGGGACATTTAGAATAGAAAGCTAATGACCTCACACATAAATTCATAACAGTTACCAAAAATCACCTTGTTTATTCTGCAAGACAAGAAGTATTTTACGCACATTTAAATTAATGAAGATGGATACCTTGCACACATTTTCAAGTACTTCCATTTTCAGATCATCACATGGTTCGAGGGAACCTATTATTGGTATGCCTTAATATGGTAATCTTCCTACTTATAGTCCTCCTCATCCTGGAATGGCTTCTAGCGTTTGGAAATCTTATGTACCCATACAACATAGTTCATATTGGGATCGATTGTTGAATTCTCAAACTGTACCATCTTCATCGCAAATTCCTACCTATCCACCAGCACCTTAATAAGCTCAAATACATGTGATCCAACCTTTACAACCCATTCCAATAGTGTCTGGTTCTTCCTAGATCCTAATTCATCAACATGTAGAAGGTCCCTCACTTTTTCAATCGCTTGCACAAGGTACTCCTCAAGTTTCGGTAGGCAAAATTATTCAAAATTTGGCATAGTCTCAATCGAACCCATACGAAAGGGAAAGGAAAACCTCGATTGAGCAACAGTATGGATCACATCAAGCTCCTTTTCAATGTAAGAAAATCTAAACCCAACCATTCTAGTAGCTTTATCACCATTTAGGGACTGGGAAACAAACTCACTTGTATGATGGTTCTCAAAACTCTCCATATTCTAGTAACCAGGTTCCTTATTATCAGAACCCTCCTTATCTAGGAATGCAGGAGACTTCTACCCAGGCTATCCCTTCATATCCAATTTGTTCACCTCCAAACTTTAATAGGAAGTTTCCTTTTGTAGATACTCTTGATTTACTAGATTTAATTCATATTAATAATGACCCCATTGCTCATTCGCCATGGTGGTCAATTATTCCCACTAAGTTGCCTTCTGATATCCCAAAATTCAATGAGAATCCTGGAGATGACCTATCGACGCATGTTATGGTGTATCATATATGGTGTTCATCCAATTCACTTAATGATGATTCCATTTGAATCCATCTTTTCGATCGAATGCTTACGGGTACTGTAGCTAAATTGTATATTGAATTACTTAAAGTGTCGTTTCACGACTTCAAGACTTTAGCCACTACCTTCATCACACATTTTCAGCTGCCCATGAGATATGAAACTGGAACGAAACTATTGACTAGCTTTAAACAATCGTACTCTACTCACATTTCACATCAAATTCATGAGTGGAGACATCGTCGCTGGTTGGTCAATGCTTATGTTCCCGATCTTTTGTTAACATAATGGTTTATAAAATCTCTGTTAGTTCCCATAACATAAGATGTGGCCAAAGGTGGAGTCGTTACTGAAGAGAAGGTTATTTCTTGTGCTCAATATTTAGATCTAGTCTATACCCAATCAATCACGATCTACGATACGATGCCAAATTCTCTTAGACCTTTGAATATTGTTCATCTTCCACCTAGTAAAGAATCTCACACTACCGAAAGCATTATAGGTTTTTCCAATTCGTAGTTAGTGAGTAGACCATCTGGTATTGCTCTTGGGGCTCCTGCACAAAACCCTCCATCTCATCCTCCTACGGCTTCTTCTTTTGAGATAAATTCCATCTCATCTAATAAAGGAAAGTCTCAACAAAAACCTAGAAGCAAGAAGAAAGGCAAAGGTAAGAAAAAGAAATACTCCTCACCGCAAGATAAACAAACAAACTCTCCCTCTTATGAGAAACAAAAGCCTCAATACCCATGTTTGATTTTTAACAAGGATCACTTTACACATGATTATATGCACCATGCTAAAGTGAATCAATTCCTTAAATCATCCACTTCTCTTGCTATGTTGACCGACCCATTTCCCAATCAAGAGACCCATATGGTTTCCTAGGATGCCTCTTCCTGTAACATAGTTTTGATGCTTTCCTCATCAAAGCTGAAATTTGATGTCATGGTGGCCACTTGTAATAAGGACTATGGTAATGTGAATCCATCATATCTTCATGGTGCTGATCAACCTACCAGTTCAGCACCACATTAATCTGATCTTGTTCCACCTCCAGTTCCTACATAATTCACTATCAAGCCTCCAAATGGTTTTATCCATAAGTGTGCTTTCAACCCTCATTGAATATCCACTCAAAATTACAACATAGTTGAAGAATTGGCTCAGTCCCCTTTGGCTATGTCGACTATTGAGGTGTTGTAAAACTGCCCCACCCAAAATAAGGCCTTATTGTCAGTGATCAGATGTGTGGATCCATAAGATTCCAAACTAGTGGTTTTCTCTCATGACAAATATACCCCTCTACTTTTGGCTTAGTTAGATTTTATGAACCACGTCATTGTCCATGGTAAGAACATTACATCATTCTATTATGGATGAGGGAGCATCAACTTGTATCATGTCTTTGTCTTTATGGAATGCGATTGGCTCACCCCAACTAAGTGAATCGACCACCACATTAAAATCCTTTGATGGAAGGACATACAAACCTTGTGGGATTCTAAACTCCCTCCAAGTGGAATTAGGGGGCAAAGTCGTCTTCGTTGACGTAGAAGTTATTGACAGGCCTTAGGATTATAATATTCTACTAGGACATACATGGGTTTATGCTATAGTTTCCTTCATTTGAACTTACTTCCGCATGATCTCCTTTCCTCATAAAGGCGAGATCGTGGCCATAGATCAACTCACCTTTTTCACCTCTGATTGCAATGTTATTGGAAGTGTCCCCCTTATAGGGAAATCCCTACATTCCTATCACCATTTTGGAGTTGGTTTATTGAAGGATTCATCACTTATTAGAACTTTTTTTCTCCCTCCCCATCCCCTTCCCAGCTCCTCCACTTTGGTTGCTTATATCAACATGATATCATCATCTACAATTCTAGTCTATCCATGGATTGTTCCTCATCAAACTAGATTTAAAAGTTTTGGCAACTAGATTATGCTTAGCCCCATTGGCAACTTTTTCTTTGATCAATTAGGTAGGTCAATCACTAGATTATGACACGGCCTATGATTCTTTCTAGCTTACATTCTCTACTAACGAAAGAATCATGGAGATCATGATGTTAGGTGACAAACTGTGGGATGAACATCATCATCATTCTTCCTTCCCATATACCATTAAAGATAATCCCAGTGTTGTGTTCCTACCTAATTTTGTCTAATCCTCTATGAATTTGTCGAACCTCAGTTCTGGTCGACTCCTTGGTTTCGTCATTTCGAAACAAGGAACTTGTATTGATCCTTTAAAAGTCCAGGAAATTATTGACTTTCTTGTGCCTTCCACTCTTGTTCAGTTATAAAGACTCCAAGGGAAAGCCAACTTCACGAGGAGGTTCATCCCTAACTACACTGAAATGACCGAAGGATTTACTTTCTTACTGAAAAATGGATTCCCTTCCATTGGGATGACATTGCACATAAGGCATTTGATGCCTTAAAAGTTGTATTGGTTCGGGCATCTCTTTTATATCCTCCCAACTATCAACGTGATTATTTCTTGTACCTTGTTGTCGCCATCTCTACTATAGCTATGGTGTTGGTCCAAGAAGATGACATAGGTACTGAACATCCCATTTATTATTTGAGTCAGAACCTCAACCATACTAATATCTAGTATACTCATGTGGAAACGTTAGCTTTCGCGATTGTTTAAGCCGTCTAGAATTTATCCATTACAAATTGCTTCGAAAAACTATGATCATTTCAGATTACAACCCTATGACATACATATTTTCACATCAATTGCTGAGGGGAGGGGGGGAATACTATAAGTGGATCACAATTATCCAAGAGTTTGACCTGGAATTCATCAAATCCAAGTCAAAGAAATCCATAGTTTTCGTTGAGCTATTGCGTGATATCCCTCCCCTTGATGCTAAATCTACATTTTAAGATTCCATCCCAGATGATTCATTGTTCCTGATCTCATCATCTGACCCATGGTATGGATATTTTATCATCTATCTCCATACCCAAACTTTCCGTCCTAATATCTCTCACTCAGTGCAATGATGTATCCGATACCAATCCTGAAACTATGTGATTATCAGCATCACCCTTTACCATTGTGGTATCGATACGATTTTACAGAGGTGTCTCACTCTTGAGGAGACTGAGAAAGTCTTCAATTAATTCCACTCAGGGGAATGTAGTGGAAATTTATCTGGTTATGCTACCGTGCAAAAAATCTTATGCGTCGATTACTTTTGGCCCACCATTTTCCGTAACCATATCCTCGTAGTCTAGAAATGTCATGCATGCCAAATCTATGATCAAAAATTTTTCACTTCGCCTACTCCTTTGCATCCCATTATTTCCTTTGGTACCTTTTTGAAATGGGGCATCAATTTTATGACATGTGACCATCACTCGACTAGGGGGCATGGCTGCATCATTGTCGTTGTTAACTACTTAACTAAGTGGGTTGAAGTAATGCCTACATTCAATAATACTGGAGAAACAACTCCATACATTTTATTCAACCACATGATTTCTAGGTTCAATGTTCTGCAAATAATAGTAACGAACCATGGCAAGCACTTTCAGAATAGTATGATGACCAAATTAGCTGCCAAATTGGGACTTTCACATTAAAATTCTACTCCCTATTATCCTCAGGGTAATAAACAAGTTGATGTGATTAACAAAGTTCTTAAGACTATGCTTCAATGTATGATAGGGGTCCACAAATTAGACTCGCACTCACTTCTCTTTGCTATCCTGTGGTAATATTGAACCTTAGTTAGGACTGTTGCTGGATTCACACTGTTCTAGTTGGTGTATGGTCTAGAAGTGATCCTCCCCATCGAATGTGAAATTCCATCACTGAAACTAGCTATCGAACTTCTTCCTACTACTTTCACAGACAAGGAGCATCTTTTACATCTAACTCATTTGCATCAAACCCGACGTGATACCACGTTAACCAATGAAGCCCATAAAATATGCATCAAAGTGCAATATGACAAAAGTGTCAATCCTAGAATCTTCTCAAAAGGAGATCTGGTTCTCTTATATGACAAGGAGGCCAACAAGTTAGGTCGAGTAAAGTTCCAGCCTATGTGGTTGGGCCCATACGTTGTCAAGTGAGTCGTTACAAAAGGATCTTATGAGTTACTAGATCTTGATGGAGTTCTGTGGGTGCAAACTAGAAATGGGTTGTACCTCAAAAAATAATATGCTTGATCCCATGCATGGTACACTGCATACATATTGTCTATACGTCTATTGAGTGTTTTTTTCAGAGTTTCCCATGGTTTCTGTTGATTCTGTTTACTTTTGGATTGCAGATGTCAACCTCTCTCGAACCATATATTGGTTACACTGATGGTGCTAGCCATAGTACTTAGAACCTATCCTCTATAGCATGGGCTATGATTGCTCCAAATGGTGAGCTAGTGAGTATGCAAGGGATTTGCATTGGTTTCTCGACTAACAACATAACTGAGTATAGTGAAGTAGTTGAGCTACTTTTTGATGTTATTTCACATGGCATCTTCCATATATTCATCAGGCTTAACTCACGGCTCGTAGTACTATAACTCACGAATATTTATTCAGTGAGAAATCCCACCATCCTTTGCATGGTTTTGAGAGTGTGTCTTATGGAAAGACATTTCAATTTCATACAATATGAACATATTTCTAGAAATCTAAACACATTAGTAGATTCCCTAGCTAATTTTGTTTTAGATTAACATTTGCAAAGAATGTAAATAGCTTTCAATTCACATCACATCGTATTGAAAGCAGAATAGGAACTAGGAAACACCGAATATATATATTAAGTTTGGTTTTACAAAATGTGTGCCTCGAGACACATATGGCTACATAGTCCATACAAAAAATACATGAAAAAAACATAAGTAAAAAAACTAATGGTGCTCATGATAAAATTACACTACGTGAGCTATCTTACATAGTAATTGACCAGTATGATTAGGCACTCCGATTATGTGTCTTTAAAGTCGCAATGGAATCTAATCGACCATGGTATCATTAATCCCATGTGTTGGTCCTTCCATGTGGTTCTCCACCTCTGATAGGATCTATGCTACATCAAGATCTCAATGCATCCCTTCCTACTACAACAACCTATACTACTCACACTGCCTCCTCCTATGGTTGTGTCTTTGAGTGATGAAGATATGTAGCACCCACTGGTTAAACAAGTCCAATGTATACATGAAAACATCAAATAGTTTAGTCTCAAGAACATCAAAAAACACAAAAAAAAAGTTGTAAAGCTTCCTAAAACTTAATGGTCAAAGTATCTTACCTGAAGCACTCCATTGCCCACCCTTAGGAAACTCGAGTTTGATATCATCACAAAAATAGATTCCTGTATAAGGATAATCATCAATGATGATGAACTTTCTCATAGCACCCAAAGAAGGCTAGTGAAAAGTTGATCATTGATGGGCCTCCATGTCAACTCATATGATCTATCCACCTCCTCATCAGTGGGGTCCTCAGATCGATGGGATCAAGTACAATCTGTTGAGGCTGTAGTAGTGGCACCCACTCTAGAGAAAAAAAGACTAAGATCTCTCCATAACCAAAGTAATTCAACTTCCCCTCCTTTGCTTTAGTAATTTTTTCCTTCAAATTGACCAAGACACCCTCACTCTAGTTGAATGTTGTCAGCTCTAGACATTATATCCCACACTGCATGTAATATTTGCTTGCTACATGTAGTGCCGACCTGCTTTCCAATTTTTGTAATAATGAACAAGATCGCTCTCAGAGGTAATTTGGTTACATCCTTTATGCTAATCTTTCCATCCCTAGTAGGAAGGGCTCAAGGTTTACAATAGGTAGTGATATAGTCTTTCACTATCTCATTGCCACTTCTTCCACCTAGAAGAGAGATGGGGGGACCTCAATTTCATAATTCTATAAGAAAGTAAATTTTCTCTATCTATATCTTGCAAAGGTACTCCCCGAACCTAAATGCCTGTGCTTAAATATCCCATGAATGGACAAGGTACTTCAACAACTCCATTTGTTACCTCATACCAGGAAGCCAAAAGAATTTCAATTACCCACAAATTTGGAGCGCCTTGATGGTAGCATGGTCATTTTCTGCATTCAAATATTGATTCGTGTGTTCTCTCTCTCACCATATGAATGCCTTTTTTTGTTGATGGGTACCTGAAACATCAATAAGGGATCCATTAGGATATTTCCCATGCAAAAAACCTTACAAAATTTGAGGCAAAACTGAAAAACAACTTAGGAAAATGCACCCAACACACCCCAATAGTGTCTACTATAGTGTTGCACCTCTGCATGCAATGTTCCCCTACCTAGGTGTAATTCTTTTTTTGACACAAGGCGGGGTGTGTTCATCCTAGGGTGTTTTTTATGAACTCCAAGGTCCTTAAAACCTTAAAAATTTTACATGAAAGCACAAAAATGGATTGCAGAAAGATAGAGAAAGGTTTTGGTTCCTACATGGAAGCAACACACTTGAACTGGCTCCCTGGATTGGTTGCAATCAGGTGCAAAAGATCGAGGAAAAAAGGGCTCCAAATACTCACTGTTGAAGGTAAAATGCGAAATGGTAAAAAAAGACAAGTTATTTTCAATATTTATGGTCATTTTATTTTATTTTATTCACTTTTAGTGTTTTTACCTAAATATGCTTAATTTTTAGTATGAAACATGTATGTTTAATCCTTCTTGTGGTGTTTTGAGCAAGTCAACAATTGTTAGTAGGTTTTCAATATATTTTGAACTGGTTACTTTGACCACATAGTATACTTTTATCTCTTTTTCGGACTCTTTAAACCTATGAAAAAGTAACCCCCCTAGACTCCTCTTTCAACTTTTTTCAAACTCTCAAAATATGAAAATATTTCCAAGTAGTTGTCTTTTCAAACTCGTAAAAGTAAACGAAAAGACATATACTCAGTATAAGTTTAAACCTTTTCCTGACTGAGATATACGAGCTATGAAAAAGGAATACCTTAGTCGAACATGGCTAAGAGTTTCTCTTGGGTATTTTTTTCTACCGTTTTGGAGCTAAGGGACTACCTACAAAAAGGGACATTTGGAGTTTTCTTTTTTGCCTCCTTTTCAAACTCTCTAAACATGAAAAATATGTCAAGTTTTACATTCACTAGACTCGTTAAATCATCAAATAGTGATGGACTTGTTGAACATGACAAGTCCGAACCACTCCTTCTTAGGGTTTGTTAAAAATACTCAGAGGGATTCATATGAAGGATGAACTTACAGATCAAGCATATGTTATCCTCCTCGATCTTGTTAAAAAATAAAGAGGTGTTGGCTAGTATGGTTGGGGAAATTAGGAAAATAAGGGATTCCATTTTTCTGATGGCGGTGAGTCGCTCTTGAACACAACACACTTCCACTACATCTACATGGTTGTTGGTTTGGGTAATCTTCTTGCCTTTTGGTTATGATACCATTTTCAAAGCCTGCCTTTCAGTTTTAGGTTAATGTTGCCAACTCCATTCGGTATCACTGGTGTGTTTAAGAAAATTCATTCAGTTGATCTCAGCTACAATAATCTTAAGCCTTCATTTCATGTTTTCCTTTCCTAATCCAGTTCCATGTTAGCATCATTCTGATCATTTTGTCTCGTTTCGTGTCATTGATGGGGGATACATCAAGGCCCTTATGTGACAAGTCGCTTCTTTTTGACATAATCACATCATATGGGAAGTTTACTTGGAAACACCCCTTGGTACCTTGGTGCTTGCATACATCAATGGCCTTTGATCGAAAGGTTTTGTGTGGTGTTCGACATCAACTGATTCACACCATGTGTATTGTACCATAGTACCTTGAGAGTCATTGACATCATCATTGGTTTCTCTTGCATCTGTTAACGGCTTATGCCATTAGTTGATTATCAGATGGGGTCTACCATGTTCGACTTCAGCTCATTGATTCACATGGTTATACTCATACATTGGTTGTTCATGTGAATGAGATAGAAGACCCCAAATCTAGTTTCATCCATTCGGGTTGCGATTTTAGGATTATACAAAGATCACAATGTATGATGGCCATGATCATATAGAGATTCATCCAGTTATAGGTCCACTAGTTGCATCTATGGATGTATATTTTGATCATTATACATGTTATGTTAGCTTATGCGTTGTGTATGGGTATGCCTCTCTCAACAAACAAAGATGTCATGTTATAAATGTATTGTAGCAGATGAAGCTCGCCAGTTTTCCTTGATCACTACTTGTCACAAGGTAAAGCACTTTCGTCAATAGTCATCATCTCTGACTTTGCGCTTTAGGGTGCATTCTATTATAGGCCATTTTTTCACATCCAATCAATGAGCCTCCTTATGGGATCAATCAACATTTTATTCCCCCTTGTCACCATCTTGCACAAAGCCTTATGCATGTACCTTTCATTTCCCATAGTTTTAGCCCTGAATTTCTTTGTTTGATCTAGTTTGAGGACCAACACTCCTTGTAGGCCTAGTGGGATGTGTTCACCAACAGGTTTCTCCACTATGGCCTGCGTTGGTCACTAAAAGGTTGCTCCCCTTTGCACCCGTGTTGGTTCTATAAATCCAAGAGAATGATTAGGATTTCGGAAGCTTCCCCTTCAAGGAGTTTCCAGAATTTGTTATAACTACTTGCCTTGGATAAATCATTCGGACCCTATCCTTCTCTACATTGGATTCTTCACCACTTATCCTTTATTCCTATCCTTCCATTAAAATTCGATCTCTTACCCTAGATTCGTAATTGGATAAGATCTCCCAACTTACCATACTTCTCTATATATTCTTAGCCTTCAATGTGGTTGGGGGTTGGGTTTTGGAAAGTGATTCTGCCATTATGTTGGTGTAGTGAGTGGTCAACATTTCATGCATTTAGGGTGATTGGAGGTGCATATTGTGACAAAGAAAGGACAAGTAAACAACTTGGAGGAGCATTTATATTAATGCAAAGAATTCATTGTTTTCTTATATTTGATGTTGTTATTTCACTTATTTCAATACCATGTTGATCTATTAAATGAAGTATCTAGATGATACTGCATAGATCTTTTAGTTTCTTGTCTTCTGTTATCTGGCTGTGCAAGTTCTAATTTTGGTAATAAGAGCTGGAATTGGAGCTTCCAAGCTAAAGAAGGAGCGAAGTATGTGAAGGATTCTCGGTAGGCCTCACTCCATCATTTATTTACTTTAAGAAAAATGAGTGTGTTTCTTGTCTCTCTGTTTTTCTAGGTTAGCCACTGACCTAGGAGAGATACTTTTGTCCACAATCGTAAATCCCGTATAACAAGCGATATTAGCTAGGAGTTCTGGTGGATTGGTGGAGTGCACGGTGAACAACAACTTATTGTAGGGAAGATTATTAATCATGGACTTTCATTGATTTGTCATGGGTGGTTGGGAAAAATTGATGGTTTTTTGGCTTGGATGAGATCAGGTTAATCGAGATGGCTTCATGTGAAATACTACAAAATGGCATGCTAGAGTCTTCACCAGATTGTGATGATGCACATCCAAGGTTGGATGGATTTGTACGAGTATTATTTGATCCAAGAGGATGAGTGCTTGCAGGATTGAGCCAATCGAGATTGTGTAGGCTTAGAGGGAGTCTAGCCTCAGAGGGAGTATCTCTATGAAGGTTTTGGAATTTTAGGTTCATATGTGATGAGGCATAGACATTAGGTAGTTTTTTGGGTTCATTCTAGAGGGTATGATGCAGTGATGGATGCCAAATGGGCTAGTGTCGCCAATGATGCTGGTTACTTCATAGTCTTGGAAGTACCTCCCTTTGCTAAGAGGGAGTGTTGATTTTTGAAGCTTGAGAGGTACTCCAAGCCTTGAGGATTGAGGGTTTGGAGGAAGGAGCTCCACAAATGGCCTTGTGGGCTTGAAACCCAAGCTTGGGGTTTTTCACCCATCGATGTTGAGGAAAGCACTATAGAGAGGTTTTGACATGTGATGGATGAGGATGATATTACCCATCGAGACGAATCCAACACATTGAAAATCATCCGATTACGAGTTGTGGTTGAATAGAAATGATTTTTTGAAGTTAAGATGAGCTAATTTGTCTATTTGCGCAGGTCAGCTTGAGGTTAAAGTAGTTCCCAAAGAAAAATTCATTGGAGCTGCTTGATGCTTATAAATATAGGTCAAGTGCTAGGAATTTAGAAACATCCAAGAAGCATGTTTAATAGTCTACATGTCAATAGAGGCAACACGAGTGCGAGAATCTTGAGCATACGAATGTGTGAGTGCAAGAACGCGCATGTGTAGGAATGCATGAGTGCAGGAATCTGAGAGTGCAAGAATGCGAGTGCATGTATGCTTGAGTGCAGGAATGCACGAGTGTAGGAATGCATGAGTGCAAGAACACGCGAATGTAGGAATACAAGTGCAGGTGTCACAAGTGAGGGTTGAGCATGTTGCAGACTGCACCAAGGTGATGCAAAGCTGAGCAGGATTACGTATGTATTGTATTGATGTGTTAAGGTTGAAATGATGCTAGTAGATGATGTCCTAGGAGAGGACAGTTTGGAAGTCTGTTAGCATCCAAGAGGAAGAGTTTCCTAGGTGGCTAGATGCATTAACAAGGAGCAGATGATACAATAAGGATTGGTCACTCTTGGTCTGTTGGAGGGCAACATGAGATTGGAACAAGTGTGGATAGTGGATTGGGAATTTATGGTCTATTGGAGGATAACATGATAATGCCCAAGCTAGAGCCTGGTTTGTACCGTCTTCATGGACTTAGGTGGTTTCTAGAGTGTTATTTTTTGAGTTCATGGGTCTAATCAACCAGGAGTAGTTTGTGCAACCCTACAGTTTTTTGTGTAGAAGGACATCTACAGAAGATGATGGGCATTCCTCCTAGCCCGTGTTCATTGTGGGAGATAGACATCTTACAGTGATAGGTGGCAGCCCATCATGCCCTATGTTAGAATTCATTGGATCATCGCGAGAAGTCTATAATGCACTGAAGTCCGTAAGTAGCCAAGGAGCAACAATGATAAGTTAAGAGTTGTTCACAAATGGAGTAGTGAACAACTCGACAGGGGTCTCAATGTGTTGTGTCCTTAGTGGACTAAAGCACAACTAGTGAGTAGATTTGATAGCCAAGTTTCAATGGTCAGATGGACTTGGATCATTGATAGAGGTAGTGGTCAAAGGACCAGGAAGGTAGAGGGTATGACCAAGGAAGTTGTGAGGAGTTCTACAATAGCTAGATGGTCAAAGTATCTTGTTAAGGTTAGATTAGTTTTCAATAGATCGAATCCAAGCCCCGTTTTTGTATTCTTGTATCAGTGAATGTATGAGGGCCATTATCCCTAGTACGGGAGCCCTAGACTGTTGTATTATATGCTTATTAATATAACAAGTTGGGTTGAAAAATGTAAAAATTATCCATATTTTTTGCACTAGTAGATTTACTATTGTTTATATTCCATTGTGAAGAGTAGTATCGTTGAGATTCTTGGTATGGTAGTGTCATACATTTTAATATTCTATCCTAGACCCAAGATCTTGGAAAGACAATAGGAAAGCAATCTAGCAAGAATTTATAATAACAACAGACTTGAGAAGTTGATGATGAATCTCTTATACACAGAAGTCTGCATCTTTGATTTGTTCCTTTTTGTTGCACATTTTAGAGAGGATTCAATTGTTTTCATTTGTTTTTAAAGTTCCAAGTATGATTTTTTTGTGAATTTTACTCAATATAGAGTGACTAGATATTTCTTTTCCTTTGTTTTCTTTGGTTCATGACAATTATGCATGCCATGGTAAAAATCATTGGCTTGCATCAAACACTAACTAATGAGTAACAAGATACTATCAAACCAAGGGGATAGTATTAAGAAGATTGGGCGTGCCATTAAATCTCATCTCAATCCATGTGGCAATATTTTTATTTTGATAGTTGGGTATTAACTAGAGAAACATATATTTCTCTCTACTGAAATTATGTTCGTTTTGCTAATTGAAACCTGCGAAACTAATGATTAACAACATACACTCGCAAAAAGAGGATATTGATAAGAGAACCATTAATGTTGCACCATGTCTCACATCAATCTTCGTGGTAGTGCTCTTATTTTAAGAGTTGGGAATTGATTAGTTCGATTTATATTTTTGTGTACTGAAACTATGTTCATTTTATTAGCTGGAACCTTAGGATATACATCATTTTTGTGTTCGTTTCACAGAAAGTGCCCAGACATAAATAATTAGAATTATAATTTTAAATGAAGTTTTACGGAAGAATAAAATAAAAATATATTAAATACATATGGAAAACTTAAATATCTTAAATATCTTCTTACCATCATCTCCTTAATTTGTATCTTGATCTCGCTTGAAACAAAGGTTCCTCTTCTTTGTCAGTCTCCAAACACCCCAGGAAGACAATGCCTAGTCTGCACTCACCTACACATATGGTAGAAATTGTAATAATAATTTTAGGGAATCATGTGACATACTTGATGAGCCCCAGTATTGCAGTAAGGATGTTGCAACTACTAGGGTGACCAACCTTACTTTATCAACTCGAGGTTCATACAAACTTGGAGGTGACTGTGTTATATGCACATCAAATGCAATAGTCTACTCTTGTCACTTCTCAACTAGGGTGATAGACCACTAGGGTTTTTCAAACCAGTCTTTTATTGACTAGAAGGAAGATGACTACTAACAATGAATGTAAAGCTATCTTTAATGCATAAATTAAATTCTTTCCTATGTTAAGGAAATGTAAGTGCTGAATAGAAAGTGATATGAAATGACATGAAATTACCTAGCTAATAATGAACACACATTACTTGCATAAGAGAGCTAATTTAACCTTGCATTCTATCATCTAGTTACCTGGACTAAGTAAGAATGGAAATGATCCTAGCATTGCTAAGACTGATGTATGTATGCACTAGCTAAATATTTCAGAAAATAGTCTTTGATTTTCAATTTAGAAATGTAAATGTTAAGCTAAACACACTGATCTTTTGCAGGGGAGGAAGGTATGGGAAAACTTGTCAAAAATGGCATTGAGGGGTATGGAAGGTATTATTAAGCTAGGCTCTGATCACCATTTCTGCCCAAAACAGTCCAAAGCTACTACAGGGTTTCCTGTAGTTTCTACATGATTTCCTGTAGTTACTACACGATGTCCTAGTTTACTACAAGAAACTTAGCTGAAAGTTGTAGGAAGGTAGGGAATGTGAAAGGAAGTATTGGGAAGGTTTGTGATGGTGGAATAAGGTATGGGGAAGGTGCAAACTACCCAAGGATCAACCCAACTCTTTAGGAGGGTTGGATTTGCACAAGGTGGTTATCCATGGTGGCTACAAAACAGAAATTTGAATTGGTGATTAGTAGGTTTTGGTGAGAGGTAGAGAAGACTTAGATGAGGCTAGTGGAATGAGTTCCTCCCTACAGATTAGCAACTCCTGCAACAACACATATTCATTTCTTCATTTATGCACAACTTTATGTAAATGTGGAAAATATGAGTTGAATTTGAGAAATTGATTCATTGATGGCTAATGGATTAAATCTATGGAACGTAATGCATTCTAATCTACATAAAACTCAAGAAACCAAAATGAAAATTGTAGGTTCTTCTAAGAAATAATTAACAATGAACTGCTTGACAAGAAATCCTAAGTTATGTAATAACCAAAAGATAAATTTGTTTTTGGTCATGTGAGAGTGGGGCCCTCAAACCATGATCCCATGAGGGAGATGAGGATGAGGCCACTGTCACAAGATTTTTTGAAATATTTTCTTTCACTACTGGAATACTGATCTACTTCTCCAACTAATGGAAGAAAAAATAACCAATCATTCAAAGACTTGTAAATTAAACAAAACATAGATAACTTTAACAACTAATCTATGATTCTAATCTAAGGATACATGTACAAAAAGAGGAACCTCTACTGCTAGGGTTGGGCCCTAATCTAAGAGCTTCAACCCTTTGAGTCAACTCAGTGCTGGATCAAAGAAACCCTTTTCATTATCACCAAAATGTCAAAAATAAACATAGAATAACAATCACAATATCTTAGCTCGAAATTACCTCTTGGCTACAATAAAAAGTTGAATCTTAATGTGGCGCTAGGCCTTCTTATTTATAGAGGCTTGGCTCTCAAACTCGAGATTGACTTGTCTTCAATTATCGCCATCTTGGTTGCCAATGAACTCGGTGGGCTTGACTGCTTGTAACTCCCAACTGATGAGATACGGTGCAGGAATCTTCGACTGATTAAGGAGTTAAGGAGGGAGACCTAATATCCTAAAATCCCTATTTCTTGTCTACTTTGAGTTCATGCACTTAAATTAGCCCAAAACGAATCTAAATCCCACAATTAATGCACACTAGGCCACATGACATAACATATCACCTTTATCCTTCTCACTAAGAAAAATATAATAAAATATGTAAGGAAATGTGAGAAAAGTTTACTTTAATAAGCTGGAGAGTGGCATTAAGGCCCATATAATTTACCTATTTGTGAGCCTCATCATCACCCCCGCTACTGAAAGTGTTTCTCATCCTCTGAGCAACTTAGTCTATGTCCATATCTTTCATAGCTCTTGAATCTAGCTGGGTTCCCTACATCAAACACATCAAATTTTAATTGGCCTTTTCTTGGGTTCCCTTGCTATTGATGATGGAAAATTTCCCTTGTCAACAGAACCCGAAAGATGTACTAGGTCAATAATAAGGTAATAATTTTCTCATACTTATCAATTTAACTCAACATGAATGCAATAGAGAGTGACTATCCAAGCTAGGTAGTGGTTTCTCATGCACCTCAATTTTTTTTTACTCTTACTTATAAAGGAAAGAAAATACCAAGATGGGAAAATATTCTTACTCCACTAGATCCCAAGCCTCATTTTTTCTAAGGATTCCATTTCTTCAACCATGGTCCTTTTCTAAATTCATTACATTCCTAACAATCATAAGATCATCATTAGTAATAAATAAAACAAAATTTGAATAAAAACAAGGTGGAGAATACAATTTTGGCTATCTTGTTTTGCAAACCAATCTCCTCAATACCAGAGTATGGGATTCTTCTTCTTCTAATCCCTATTCTTTTATAGAGTTTGATTCATCATCCTTCAATTCAAACTCTATCTTCTCTAGTTCTTTTTCTCTCTGTAGGATTTCTTGTTTGACAACATCTTTGATTCTCTAAATACTACCACTTGACCATGAACAACTTTCTTAATTTCTAGGTTCCAAAGCTTGTAATGTTTAAAGCCATCCTTTTCTCCAATAAAGATATAGTTTGTGACTTTCTTATTTCTTATTTTAATTCTCCTTTGGAGTGTGTACATAAGCATCACATCCAAATACCCTAAGATGTTTAAGAGATGGCCTCTTTCCAATCCACACCTCATGTGGATTCTTTTCATCCAACATTGATGAGGATGACCTATTTACTAGGAACCACATAATGTTCACTACCTCTACCTACAATTCCTATCCCAACCCAACACCACTAAGCATGATCCTTTCTTTCTCTGTTAACATTCTATTCATCCTTTCTACAACTCCATTCTACTAAGGTGTGTATGGAGTATTCTTCCACTTTTCTATATCACACTTTCTATAGAATTCTTTAAATTCATTCCTACAAAATTCTCCACCTTTATATGCCTCCAACACCTTAATTTTGCTTCTATGTTTGATTTTCCACAAGAACCTTAAACTATATAAATGTTTTAAAGACTTCAAATTTCTTCCTGAGGAAATAAATCCATGTATTCCTCAATAAGTCTTCTATAAATGATACAAAGTACATATATTTACCAGGTGATGGAATTGACAAGGTCCAAGCACATCACTGTTTTCCTACCCTCATAGAACGAGAGGAAAATATTACCCAATTATTCTTCTAAAAAATGTTCACAAAATTCAATATTTAAAGAGAATTTAGACATAACTTCTACCATGTTGTTATCATGTAGTATTCAAAGGCCCTTCTCTCTTATATATCCCAGTCTTTGATCCCACAACATAGTGTTTTCTCAAGAGATTGTAGGAGTTTTTCCTTCTTCAACTACACTCTCAAGAACATTGGAATTTAGATAGAAGTCTTTCGTATTAATCACATAGTTAGGATTTGGTCGACATTTCAAACCAACTAATGTGGTTCATCATAGGATGAACCACATTAGTTGGTTTGAAACGTCGACCAAATCCTAACTATGTGATTAATCTAAAAGACTTCTATCTACATTATGGATCACAAAAGTCTTAGATCTAACATTAGAATTGTTGCACCCCACTAATAATGTTTCCCTTATACATAGTTCCAATTTAAACTTCCCTTAGGAATACCATTTCCTTTTCAAACATTGTATCTACACATGTATCCGTCATATTATTTATAGAAAAACAATTCTTACAAATATTAAGATTTCCTAAGAGTTTTAAATACTTCTTGAAAAAGAATTATGATATTTTCCTATAATTAGCTTGCATAGAAAGATATAAGCATATTCACAATATTTAATAAAAGTACAACTATAATATAAACGCTTCAAACATTATCACATAAACAAAACCATTTTACATAGTGCATAAGTCCCATTGTCTTAATAATCATTTATATGTAAGTTTTTTTTCCCTAGTGTAAACATTATCTTAAATTTTTGTGATTTATTCTCCTTAAATACTTACCTAAATATAACCACCCAATGACAGAATTATTTGAATATGTAAAAATTTCACTCTTTATTAGTATTGGGCACCAAGATTAGATAAAATACTTGTTAATTCATCCATTCAATGAAACATTAGCATAATGATAATATGATTACTCACGGACAAGCTAGTTACTATCTTTTATTTTTTATATTTATTATCGTCAATTCATCCATTTAATTAAATATGGGTCAAATGTTAACATAATGATAATAGGGTTACTCATGGAAAAGATAGCTATCATTTTTTATATTTTATATTCATTGTCTTTATTGTTAGTTTTTAGCTTTTACTCTTCTTTTTAGTTTATAGTCATTTCTGAAAAACTATAATTTCTGATTTTAAAAAGAAAACTCAAAAAATCTTAATATATGAAAAAAATAGTTGTGAGATCCAACTTACTATCTTCATTATACCATTTCAATACAAAGAGGCTTAAAAAAAAATTAAAACAAAAACAACCACCTTACCAATTTACTTAAATTTTCACATATTTATATAAAAAATAACTAAAATAAACCATATATTCCCAACAACACAATATTTTTCTTAATACTAAATTAAATTAAATTATTAAATTATTATTATTATTATTATTATAAAAAAATTGACCAGCGAGATACCACTCCCAACTCAAAAGATAACCAAATTTCCCACAGGGGTTTGGAAAAAAAATAAATATCATTCCGCGAATATAGAAGTTGACCATCCATTCAAATAAAATGTTTCACCCTTAAATTCAGCTGGGAGTGGCTAAAATCTTGAGATAAAATATACAGAAATTTCAGAGGGGTAGCATCCGAAAATACCCGAAGTTAAAAAAAAGAATGTTTAACCCTTGGGCTGACCAGGGAAGTTGGTGATAAACATAGATAAAATCCTACGAAATGAGTTGAATTGAGCAGGCCACCACCCTCTAAAAGGAAGCCACTTTTGACTATACGTAAGGACTCATGAGTCAATATAAATTCCCGCTGCGACCGTGTTCTTCCACGCTTCTTTCTCGAGCTGTTTCCTGTCTTGCAATGCCGAGCTCTTAATGTCATTGAAGGCGTCTCTGTTAATTCGTCAAACTCTCTAGAAGTTTCAGGTGTCTGTATTCGTCATTCCAGTGAGTATATAATTGAATTCCGTTATCAGAGGATCAATCAGACTTCTGGCAGGGCTAGTAGCCCAGAGGAACTAGCAGTTAAATCTGTTTTTATTTGGTATTGTTGGCCTTTTTCCAAAGGAAAAGGAAGATATGGTTGCTACAATGCTGAGTCGTGCTCTGAACTCCCGAGAGTGTCCAGAACACGCTCTGTGAGCACCGCAATGAAATAGTTTTTCTGCTTTCACGGTGATTCCCACCCCCCTTTCCTGATGAATCATTTTATCAGAATGCCCATGACCATCAGATATTTTTAAGTATTCAGTACATGCATTTTCCTGCACTAACGTAACCTTGTGGCCTGAGAATTAAGAGTTGGAGTTCCGTGGGTGATTAAGGGATGGATGGTCTATTGGGAATTTTATGTGCTTTGTGTTTTTCTGAGAATATGATGTGGAATGTATGTTGAGGATATAAGTTTTGTGATTTTGGTTGGCCATTGCAGATTCTAGGCTTTGTGACAGTGTGCTGCATAGTGAAATTCAGGGATGTATGGTGTAAGGTTAGTGGGTGTAGTGTGTTGAATTTAGTTAAGTGTTGTCTGAAATGGCCCCTGTTCAGCAAAACCGTATGATTAGTTCACCTTGCTGGGGCTGGTTGTAGCTGGTAAAAATGGCTATGGCCAAATTGTTCAATAGTGGTTATAATCAAATGTATACTTTCCGCGATGCTAGGAGTAGCAGGGGATCCTGTTATCATGGTTGCTTTGTTGAACTTATGTAACCTTTTACAAAATTTCCTCCTGGGGAGATTTTTTTTAAAGTTGGCTACTGTTCCTTCATTCTCTACGCTTCCTCATTCGGTATTCAAGCATATCTGTATTTGTCAATTTGGAGAGGTCTCATCAGAGATACTAGCTCAGACCCATATAAAGCTTGGGTTGATGTTTACCCAATAGGCATAAATCCCAATTTTTGCTATCCAGAACTTGTCCATTATTTCGTGAACTGAGTCTTGACATTTTCACTGCCCCCGTCTTTGACTGTAAGATTCGTTCGAATATCTAAGTCATGTCTTATAAATGATGATGAATTCAACAGGATGGACATCAACTTGTCAGGATTCCTTTTTCTTTGGTGGGTTCTTGCATCTTTACTATCACATTGTCTCAATGAGGCAAACTGTAGTTCTTGTACAGCCATTAGGATTTACATTGTTTCTAGGTAAGATAGACCTTCTGTCTTCTATTGTGTCATTTTCACGAAGGCTACTTGAATTTCCACAATAATCTATACAGAGCAATTAAGTTCTTTTTAACTCATGAACAGGCTCTAATTTCCTCCGTTTTGTGGGGCTAGAATGTGGCATTAGTTACAAAGTCATCTATTTGGTCATTATCGATGGGATTGGCAGCTCTATAAACAGTTTTCCAAGTGAGAAACATGATATTGGCTTGGAAAATTGCAATTTCCATATTACCTCCATAATAAGAAGTGGACTAATATCTCTGTTTAGATAAGGTTGATGGATTAACTGGAAATTCATCCGAGGATGGATTTCAAAAGTGTTAAAATTTCAAAGTGCCTTTTCCTACAGACTTCTCTGTCCTGTCAGGCCAAAAGTTCTTGAGCTTCAGTTGTAATTCAGACAGTTCATGTTTAATGACAACCTTTCTGTCATGTGTGGGTTATAACATGGGTATCCACCACAGAATCTGAAGTGAAAACATATTCATCTACCACAGATATGTTCTAGAATTTATCAGGTCAAATGGCTTATATTCAGCCCATGTTATTTTTCATTTCACCATTTAATTACAATGTCGAAACAAGGGAGTTCAATTTAACCTAGGGTGATGTCTATGTTTAGCAGACTAAGAAAAAGGTGAAGCCTGCAGGCCAATGAGAAAATCTGTTGTTAAGATAAAATGAAGATAAACAAATTTGTAATTGGTATATTTTATTTAGACTAATGCTCCTACAGACATATTGTGAGCAACATTTGGTTTGGTTCCGCCCCAAAACACGACTTTCAAAGTACTGAAAGGTAGTGATTTCAAATAAGAATGTATCTCTTTGTTTTGGTGGGTAATCGGTGGGTAATCTTGGAATCTTCACTAGAAATAACGAATTGTGGCCCTCCATTAAATGTACATTATGCTTGCATGTTAGATAATGATGAACCTTTATAATGAATATGTGGCAGGGACATACATAGAATCAAGGGAAGGTCATGTTGGAAGCTAAGTGGACATTTAAATGCAATATTGAAAACCTGATATGATTTATTATTTTAAGGTCGGCTTAAAAATTTAAAACGATAGTATCCTTCATCTCAGAACACAGAGAGGCATTTACCTACTCTAATATCTACTCTCTATCCATGAGAATGGAAAGGAAAAGGACAACATTTTACTTATTAGCTATTTTCTCCTTTCGTGATCTTATTGAAATGTTCAAAATCTATGAAATGAATTGGGAACCTAATTTCTTTTAAAGCTATTTGAGAATGGGATATACATATAATAGTGGGGCCTAGTAGGGCGTGCACTCTCCTTTCATGCATAGGTGAACTAATAGGCATTTCTCAAAGAGGGTAGACCCATGATTAAGAGAGTTTTTTAAGGAGCATACACAGGTTGGTTTTCCATATAATGGATGTTTAGGAGCATGCCCATGTTGGTTTTCCATGAAATTGATTTCTAGCTCAACGTTTCAAGAATGTTGATTTTGTCAAAGTTGGTAGACATTTTAATATAATTGTTCTCATACATGTTAGAGAAATCCTGCTGATTCGATTCTATTGAATGAATTCAATGCTTAGGAAAGAGTTGTGCAATGTAATTTTTTTTCTTATAGTTGACTCTAGAATTTTAGAAAGACTGAAGAATTAAAAAATCTATGACCTTCAAATTGAGGAAACCAGCAAGGATAGTTTATATAGCCTTGGAATGGTAAGATGCTTATATACACCAAATGAACCTTTAGTCTCATGCTTTTCTGAAGGATGGTCTTTTTTTTGTTTATGGTTGCAGATATGTAGCACAAGGAAAGAGCATCTTGCAGCCTTATCAACTATTAGATGGACTAGCAGAGGTAATAACTATAGGAGAGAGTGAAGAACGTCAAAAGCTCCACTGTGGGCTATTTGGAGATGTGTTGAAGTCAACGCAGGTATAGTTAGACTTTCTATTGTTTAAAAGACATGCAACATTATTGCAATTTCTGGAGCTGTTGACTTTAAAATCAATGTACTCTTCATAAAATCTGTGTATTTATTTGGTTCTCATGTCAATATGATGTATGTTTCAGGAGGCCATCATTCTTCCGCCATGGGTTGTTCTTGCAGTATGGCCAAGGCCTGGAGTGTGGGAATATGTTTGCATCAATGTTGATGAACTTGTTGTTGAATAGCTCCCTGTAGCTGAATATTTGGAAGTCAAGGAACACCTTGTCAATGGAAGTACTTATTTATATTGGGGACACCTAGTGCATTAAAATAAATATGGCAAATGCTATAAGTGCAGATGTTGTCATTGATATATGCAAAGTCTCATATCTAGATAGGGAGTATATACTATAAAATGTCTCAACTATATTGTGCTCTCTTTTATATTCTCCATATACTGTCACAAGTGCATAAATACAGACTCGCTCTTCTTTTTATTTCAATAAGCAAATAATGATAGCTTTGTATTTTGCAGTGTCAAGGATAAGTATTCATTGTAGCTAGATCTTGAGCCTTTCAATGCATCCTTTCCTCGCCCTACACAACCATCTTCCATAGGTAGTCGAGTTCAATTTTGAATCGATACTTGTCCTCAAGACTATTCCATGATAAAGAAAGCATGCAGCCGTTGCTGAATTTCCTTCGAGCACACAATTACCGAGGCCAGGTCATTTGTTTTCCTTGGTTAATATATTGCATCATTTTGTTTCATTGTTTAATTCAGTATTTATGTGTGCAAAATAAATCTCAATCAAATAGCAATTAAGTCTGGCATAGCTATTTTAGAGATATTGAATATGAATTGCTTAAAAATTCACATGTCTATTTTGATTCCCATTTTTGCTTCCATTCCTTATATAAAACTATACGTTAAACTACCTCAAAATCAAATCAAACTAACAATAGAGGAAACCTAATTCTGATGATGTTTCTCTTTTTCCACTTCCTTGCAATGTCATTTATCTTTCTTATAAATTTCACTCATAATAATCTGGCTTTACATATTGCTTCTATAACCAAATTGATATCATGGTAAAAATATGATTATCCCATTAATTGTGTCCTAAAGATGATTCAAAGACTCTTACCTGTAGCCTAAACATGTGACAGAGTGACTTCTGAGGTGTGAACTTTTGTCGAAGGAATTGTTTGTTTCTTTTGATTAGAAAAGGACTCTTCTTTGGTTTTATGTGATTTTTGATTCATCATATGTAGTATGTTGAGAAATGGGCAACAATGTGTGCCATTTAACTTGCAGAAACTGATGCTGAATGAAAGGATAGAGAGTTTAACTAAGCTATGCTCAGCCTTGGTTAAGGCAGAGGAACATCTTAAGAAGTTGCATAAGAATACACCATACACAGAGTTTGAACACAAGCAATATATGCCTTTTTCTTTTGTGATAAAATTATTCTTTCTACTCAAGATATTACAGCAAGAAAAATATCAATATTGTAGGAATTGTTTGAAGATAGCATTGATGTTAATGTGTGCTTTATTGTGGACAGATTACAAGAAATGGGATTGGAAAAAGGATGGGGAGACAATGTGGAGCATGTCTCAGATATGATTCATTTGCTCTTGGAAATCCTTCAGGCGCCCGATCCATCGACTTTGAAATGTTTCTAGAAAAGATTCTTATAGTCTTTAATGTTGTGATTCACCTCATGGTTATTTTGGTCAGGCAAATGTTTCAGGAATGCCAGACACTGGTGGACAGGTATATAGATTTTTTACAATTGCAATATGCATTCCGTGAGATCCTCCCTTTATTGTTTGATCATATTCTAAAAATACTTGGCATTATATCCACTTAAACAGCATCCAAAGCTTCAAGATAAAAATATAGTATTACATGGTATTGATTGGAATCCATTAGCTGTTTTGTGTTAAAAGATATCATGAGTACTCAAAAAAAGGTTTACTTTCATGTTCTTATTTAATCACAGGTTGTGTATATACTCGACCAAGTTCGTGCCTTCGAGAATGAAATGTTTCTGAGAATCAAACAACAGGGATTAGACATTACACCTCAGATTATTGTGGTAAACTGCAGCTCTGTTACCCACGTTATTTCTACTTTATTTTAATTAGAAGTGACCTGATTTGATCAAATTATTTTGTTACAAGGTGACTCGGTCGATTCCTGAGGCCCACGGTGCAACATGCAATCAGCAAATTGAACGAATAAGCGGAACACAACATTCACGACTACTCCGGGTGCCCTTCATGACAGAAAAAGGAGTTTTGGGCCACAGGGTATCTCGATTTGATGTGTACTTGGAAAGATTTTCGGAGGTAAAAGTTAATGAAATGTCAAAATTGAAATTTATATTTTTTTGGTGTGCCTCAAATTGGAATGCACATATTTTTTTTCAGCAGTACTGCAATTCAAGGTGCACAATGCTGTAACTCAATTGAAAATGTAAACCAAAAAAGAAAGGTAACTTTCTGACATGAAATGTTATCCATGCAGAAAACAGATCATCATATACAAATATGTTGGTTTTGTGTTCCTAGTAGATCATATGGAACTGATTTTCACAGAGTTACAAATACAAGTTAGTCTACACAAGAGATTTACTGGTCATTGCATGAAGTGGCTATCTCAAGACTCCTTATATAGAAGACATAGCCTTAGCTCTGTTCCTCGTCTCTTTTATGCAGTAAAAAAAATCCATGTTGACACACCAAGTCCCACTGGAACTGGAAACGCCCCCATGATTTATCTAATGACTTTTTTAGACCTGAAATACCGCTATGTCCAGAGGCTGGTTTCTCATATCCTGATATTATGGGTTATTCTTATTTGTAAAATTGCTTCTCATGAGAATGATACACACCCCTCCTTGTTGTGACTGCCTATGCAACTTCTGGTAAAACGGGAATAATAGGCTATTGTAGTTGGCAAATTCTTGATTTTTCATTGCATCTTGTATTTGTCTTCCTCACATAAGAGGCATCCTCAGGAAACTGTTACAAAGTTTTTCAAGTGATAAGCCTATTTAAATGGTGTATAACAATAAAGAAAAAATACTTCAATTTTTCTGAGTTCTTAGATGGGTTTCTATTTGTCTGTTTTACGCAGCTAATGTTAATTTCTATGTATAAATAACTAGCCATCTTTTGCAAATTGAAAGTGTTAGTATTCAGGCCATTGCTTCTGAAATTGAAAGTTTACAATTAGGCATTGAGTTACTGAGTCGGAAGGATCAACATTTGTAAACTTCTTGTACTGTGTATTGCACCATCTCTTCTGCTTTTTAATATTTTATCAGTATAACTGGCAATATTTTAGTAAGAGAATGGCAAGGTGTTCCGGTCCACAGTTCCCTTTAACTTAGGGTTTTTGGCATGTTGTTGTAGGATGTATCAAGTGAAATAACCACAGAGCTAAGAGGTCAACCTGATCTGATTATTGGAAATTACAGTGATGGAAATTTAGTCGCATCTTTGATGGCACATAAACAAGGAATCACTCAGGTTTTTCTCACTCACCTTTGTGCTTTTGTATATCAGCAATTGGTAAAGGCATTGTTTTTCTCAAAACATTCAATCTAAATATATATCCTCTTTGTCATCTCAGTGCAACATAGCCCATGCTTTGGAGACGACCAAACACCCAGATTCAGATATATATTGGAAAATTTTTGAAGAAAAATACAACTTCTCTTGCCAGTTTACTGCAGATCTAATTGCAATGAACCATGCAGATTTCATTATCGCTAGCACATATCAGGAGATAGCAGGAAAGTCTGATGTTTTCTTCATTTAGAGAGAATTCTTAAAATCCTGTTTATTTATTTGTTCTCAATCTGCTAAACTATTATGTCCTATCTCAGGGTTGTATTTTAGTAAGTTCATATAAATATGTGACTTTTTGGCTGCAGTAAGGATATTGTTGGACAGTATGAAAGCCACACTGCTTTCACCCTTCCCGGCCTCTACCGTGTGGTTGATGGAATTGATGTTTTTGATCCCAAATTCAACATTGTTTCTCCTGGAGCAACATGCAGATATATTTTCCTTATACAGAAAAGCAGCGCCGCCTTACTGCTTTACATGGTTCAATTGAGGAACTGTTGTTCAATCCTCTACAGAAAGCTGAACACATGTAAGTAATACTCTCCATGACGGCTCTACTTTTTTGACATTGCCCAATTAGTAATTTTGGGACTTGTAAGTTATTTGTCTTGGGAAAGCTGAAATGATTGTTTTTTGCTAAGCCAATGATGATAATTCATATCTGTTTCATTTTCTCATGAAATTTTACATCGACCACAATTTCACTGTATTGAAATTAAACTACTGCTTTCTGATTTTAGGTCATTCATTAGGCAGTCATGAGTATATAATTTCAAAGTTGAAGGAAGACTTTTAATTTAGATATAGTAGTCATTCATGCCTGCAATATTTCTTCATATTGGGAAAAGGAGGAGACTGTAATTCCATATGATTGAGTAGAAGCAACTGCTTTATTCAACATTTTTGCATGTGCTGAAAAAACTGCTTTGGTTATGTTTTCAGGTGTGTCTTGAATGACCCTAAAAAACCCATAATCTTTTCCATGGCAAGACTCGATCGAGTGAAAATATGACAGCATGGGTCGAATGGTTTGGAAAGAACAAACGTTTGAGGGAGCTGGTTAACCTTCTTGTGGTTGCTGGTGATATTAACCCATCAAAGTCCAGAGACAGAGAAGAAGTGGCTGAAATTGAAAAAATGCATAGACTTATCAGAGAATATAACTTGAATGGTCAGTGCAGATGGATATGTGCACAAAAGGATAGAGTACGGAATGGTGAGCTGTACCGCTACATCTGTGACACAAGAGGTGCCTTTGTACAGGTTAGCCTTATTCCTTGTCATAATTTTCAAAAAAGTTAGGATCACACAGCGCAAGGTTCTATATGAGGTTTATCAATTTCTTATATAACTATATGTTTGTAGAATATTAATGAGGTAGATATGTAAGGTGTACTTTTGACAAGATGTGTAACTGGCTGAAGGTTCTTTAAAAAGGGATTGAGTCTATCATTGACATCATACTTCCCTATCTTGGTTATGTTTCAGCCTGCACTTTATGAAGCTTTTGGGCTCACAGTTGTTGAGGCAATGACATGTGGTCTTCCCACATTTGCAACATGTAATGGAGTTCCTGCTGAAATTATTGTGGATGGTGTATCTGGATTTCATATTGATCCCTACCATGGGGATTCTGCAAGTAAACTCATAGCTGACTTTTTTGAGCGCTGCCAGACAGATCGCACTCATTGGGACAAGATCCCTAATGCTGGTCTAGGGCTAAACTTACTTTTCATAGATACGCTGCGTATCTATGAAAAGTAAGTTTAGCCCTGATTTGGTGGCACTTTGAATAAAATGTTAGCTATTGCATTTTGTAAGTTGCTTTATTGAGGGGACTGATGAATATCAACTGTCATTTTGATTTTTTCATATGATTCCATAGACCGCACAGATGCTCATGTTATGTAAAACATTATTTGATTCAATTCAACTATATGCATCGAAGTTGATATTGGGAATGGATCTTTTGCAGGTATAGATGGCAGATTTATGCTGAGAGATTAATGACGCTCTCTAGAGTTTATGGGTTTTGGAAGTACGTATCAAAACTTGAAAGACGAGAGTCACGCCGTTATCTGGAGATGTTTTACAACTTGAAGTACAGAAATCTGGTTAGTGTTGTTCAAATACTTGATTTGTGGATATGTCGGTATTATTGTCATTTTGGCCTGTTCTACATTGGAAAAACTGGGAAAAGCTAATGTGCTTTTCTTTACTTATGTGAGCAGGTTAAGTCTGTGCCATTAACTATTGAAGAAAGTGTCAATGGGATTGAAGACAAAGGTGCAAAATTCTGCAGTAGATGCGTTGCCGAATCGATCTCCTGTGTCGGTTCAGAAGCATTGAGTGCCATAAAAACTGAGTGGCACAATAGGTGGCCAGGGAAGGTTCTTTTATCATTCAAGATTCAGAATATTTGAGAGGGGCTTGATATCTTTTAAGTTTTCCTTGGATTTTGGTTTTTGACTGAATAGGGAGCGGCATTTTATTATTCTCATGGATCATTAATTCTACAGCCAATGAGCTGTTAATGCCCCAGATTGGAGGGTTTCGATCAGAACTGTTCAAGACATAAACATGCGTTTATTGGTGGCCATTTGCTGGAAGTTATGATGGTTGAACACCTAGATGATTAGATTTTGTCATGATTATTAGGAGATTGTTTTCCCGATGCATTTTTTGTTGGTTTTTTTCTTTGGTTTTAATGTGTAATTGAGTAATTATTTTAAAATTGAAATGGGTAGAAATCGCTTAAAAAAATTGTGGTGGTATGGGTTGTATTGTATGCTGAGTTAATACAATTTATTTAGAAACTTTTATTAACAATTCATTTAGAAACTCTTACATTGAAGCTTCAAATTTTCTAAAATTGGTAAAGGATTGACTCTTACAAATATCTCCAAAAATCTATTTGCCTCTTACTATAGATTTTATATAATTGTTCTAGCAAAAGCTTTATTTTGCAAAGCATAAAAATTTGGATAAGCTAATGAAAATCAAGACCATTGTAGGTGTTTTGGATGTACTTTTGCTTAGGTTCCACAACTTGGATGGGCTAAACTAGGTCTTTTTCCATTGCCTCTTCTTTGAGGTATCAAACTAAACACTATGGAAAACAATCCCAGGATTAGGGCTTCTAGTAATATCTAGAATCAATTGGGCATAGATGTAGTGTTATGTTAATATTTTCATGTAGAATTTTTGTTATGCCACTTTTGCTTTCGATTGTGCATTTATAGCCACATTGCTGACATGGTACTTCTTTACTATCTATTCACTCCAACCAAATGGTTTCCTTTGCTTATACACAATTACGTTGCATGCCCCCTATAGCAATGGGTGGCAAGCTCCCAAAATGTCTACTCATTCCATGCTTGGGTCTAGGAAAAGAATCATTATCATTGTTTGAGTCTACCTTAGTGTTGACAATGCTGGACCCGCCAACATGTCAAGGGAATTTCCCCAGTAAGAAGTCCCAATTAGACCTCATACCATTTGGTGTAGGAGTTCCAACAATGGGTCGTATGGTAATTCTTTGACTGTGATTTTGCACATAGGAAAGTAAGATAACTCTATTGGTAGCAAGGGTGTCATAGCTGCAGTGAATCAAGGAAGGTGCATGAGAGGTTCTAACACAAGTGGATTGAGATGAGTGCACCCTTTGGCAACCTGCAATAGTACTTGGATGGGAAGGGAACACATGAGCAAAGATCCATCACATGTTGGAAAGCAAGTTAGCTCACAATCCAAAGTGATGGTTAAACCAACAACACATTTTAGAAATATTCATACATACTCATACATAATATTCCATACATGCATGCGTAAGAAAGAAATTACATATGCCATTTGGAGTAAACAAGATAGTTGGAATACAATACAACATATGCATGAAACATGGTGGCTCTTATTATATAAAGAAGTGTAAGTTCCAGGCATAAAATACATCCATGTCCAACCACTAGCTCCAATAGTGGAACGTTACAGCCACATTCGCCTGCTCCTCCAAAGATATGTATTAGCTCTGTGCAGTAGAGAAGCCGAGGCACATTACAACACTGTTCCAGCTCTCTCCAAGATAGTCTTATCAGAAGCTTAGCTAACCAAAAGCCTCTACAATGAGTTATGAGGTTTTATTTATAACAAAGGATGGGGTGACCCTTGACATTCCCCTTTGTCATAGTTCATCTACCCTCATGACTCTTCATCTACTCTATGGCTGTTATATCTAACTATCGACACTTGACATACACTTGAAATGACGTTACATTACAATGCACATGTACTCATGTGAGACAACATGGCTTGAGCAAGCCATGCAAGACATCACTAACACTCGGTCCATTGTGATGAGACCAACTCTTTGACATGCTTGTAGTGGCGAAGGTGGTGAGCTGATGCCAAACTTGTTCGTCCGCGATGGTGTGCATGTACCCCATGGTGACATCTTGCTGAAGTGAACTCTTGCCTCCATTGCATCCGGTGCATTGGTATGGCTCCTTCATCCAACTCATTTGCTAGCATGTGCATGGTCTTCTTGGGTGCCGCTGAACTGGAAACACACTGATGCATAGTGTTCATGCTGATCTTCTAGTGTGTGCAGGTGGTCATGCGCATCAACTATCAACTACATGTTCAACTCCAGTTGGACTTGCTTCTTATCTTCGCCTTGGTGAGTGTGTTGAATGGCTGAATCACATGCATATGCACAATGACATGCATGTTTTTGAATCCCTTGCATGCAATCAACAACACTGCTCACCATGTTTGCTCTATGCTAGCTGCTAGGATGGATCTCTAACTTGTACGAGCTCAGTTTCATCCGTGAGTGCATGTTGTGCTCCCTATTGTTCATGTTCCTGCTGCAACTCATTCATTTGTTTGTTTAGCTTCATATTATTCCTTGAGTTGCTGCTTCAACAAATGCAACTCCTTTGTTCCATTCTCTGTCTTTGTGTGATGCTCATGTCGTGTCATCACCTCATAGCCTAAGTCTCCAAAGTTGCTTTCATCACCAGTGGATATGCTTGAGCTTGCAACTTTGTTTTGCCTTTGTGTTGTCAACAACCTTCCTATTGTATTCTTTGCATTCGGTACACTGCCTTCAGCTATTGTTCATGATGTTGCTTGATGTGATGCTCCTGCTGTCATATCTTGATGTCCTCGTCTACGAACAACTTGATGTCTTCGTACGTAGGCAAGTTCATAAAAATTTGATTGACTGCATCCCCAAGTGTTCTCTGAATGGTGTCTTCGACTTTGCTCTCTTGAAACCATTGTACGTGCACTACTGAGAGGAAGATGAACACTTGCAATACCGATGTGACTAATCATGAAGGTTGCGCAATTTCGGTCCAAAGGTCGGGAGACTAACTGCCAAGACTGTGGAAGGCACAGTCTGGGCGTCTGGGAGACTAACTAACTGTTAAAACTGCGCAATGCACAGTCCAGTCTAGCTGCTAACTGCTAGAATTGTGCAATATGCAATCTCAGCTGGCAATGGATGCAAACTCAGTGACTGCATTGCACAATTTTTTGGGCTAGCAGTCACTGTCCCTCAGAGATGTGCAAAACAATCCTCAAGGACCGTGCCTGGATAGAAATACTTATTTCTAGACAAGAAGACAGGGCCTTCCTTCCTCGAATTGTGCAATGTTGTCTCGGTGAAGGCAAAATTTAGGCCAAGGTTAGCCAAACTCGCCGATAGGAAATTGAAATGAAATATGATAGTCGATGCATGGCGACACTAAGTGAAAGCAGAATTGATTGATTGTGCATGCAAACATTGAATGAAAAATTCAGTAAACAAATCAACATGCATGTGGGTGAAGCGATTCGCCGAATCGGTGACTGTTCATGCAAAACAGTTTCATAGTGAGATAGCAATGAAAACTGAAATGATGCTAGTACAAGCTAGTATGTATCAAAATGACAACAAACGCTCATTGAAATCAAACAGACAACATTCATATGAATAAAAACACAAAAAGTGCCAAAAATGCAATAGAAGACATGGGAAGCGGACTTATCGCAAAACAGTTGAGTTGAATGTGCCAATAGCTCCTAGATGTGATGTGGGATGTCAGCGCTGCAAGTTTGATGTGAGGAATGAGCTCTGCAACATCCGGTTTATGAGTTTTGGTAACATCGAGGTTGTGACACGCATGTCACAAATCTAAGGAAAAAAACACTTGGAGGGAGGTTTCTGAAATGATCCTTGCATGTAAACTCCAACTACCAAAAATAGATCCCTGAAACAAGGGATGCCTTTGCATGCTACCTTGGGAGAAGCAGCGTATGCATGCAAATTTGTTTTTCTCAGTCCCAGAGGGAACTGGTCAACTCAACTGTACATGCAAGAGGTTGTTTGATTGCTGGGACAAAATGTGCATTTTTGGTTGGGAGGTGGGGTGGCTGCCCAGGAGATTTGCACAATTTCTGGGCAGAGCAGCTGAGCACTGCCCAAATTTGTACAAATTATGGGTTGAGTAGCGGCGCTGGGGAAAATTGCACAATTTTCACTATGAGTGTTGACTACTAGAATTGCGCAATTCTGGAGTCCAGTAGGCTGCCAGTCAGGATTGCGCAATTTCTGGAGGGAAGGCTGGTTGCCCTCCAGAATTGCACAATTTCTTGGGGGAGCTTCGCAGCCTGCAGTTAGACCAAGTCCGGGTGATCATCTTGTGAGGGGAATGCATCGAGCTGTGATCGACAGGCTGCCTTTGTGTAAGGAAAACATTGAAGCTTGTGTACTTGATGAAGCAAGATAAGGTGCTGTGAAAATTTGGTAGGGAGACTCCAAAACAAGGCTAAGGAAAAATTTTGAAGGGTGGTTGTTGCCGCTACAACGCTTTGTGACACACTGGTAGAACTCCAGGGCTTTGAATGGACCTTGTTCATGCAAAGCAATTCTAACACCTCCGGAAGTATTGTTCAATTCTTAGTTCGTCTTGGCTTCACACTAGCTTGATTGTAAGATGTAGCATTTACAAAGATCTTGGTTGACTGAAACACATCCCAAGCCAAGGCAACACAATTGTTTTGATTGGCGTTGAGGGGTATATTGGTGAACAAGCAGTAGAGTCGTCAGAGTCTTAGTTTCATCTCTGGTGTTGCTTCACTGCCAGAAAGCCTGGACAGTACCCTGGCAGAATCACATAGGAACAAAAGCATGACTCCACTGCTAGAGAGCTTGTTCAGTGCCTTGATGGAGTTACTTGCATCACCTCCCTGCACAGAAAGCCTTTCTCTTCTTTCGCCTTATTCATTTTGAATTTTGAATTTTTTCACTTTTCACTTTTTCATTTTTCATTTTTTCAACTGTGCATAGCACTTATTCATTTCAGAGGTGAAAGAGGGATCCCAACTTATTGATATTAGAAGAGGTTGTTCCAACAGATAAGTAGTTTATTATATCTCTAACGTGCCTATTAAGGTTTCCCCCCTCACCTTATTCTACTTGACTGAGCTGACAAGGGTTAACCCAAAAACAATTGAATAGAGAAGGTGACACTAGTTAGCACGCAAGCGTTGTGTTTTCACGAAGGTTCACTTCGAACAGTGCGTATTTTCCTTCGATGTATCTTGTACTAAAAGTAACAAGTTCTTCATACAGAGGAAAGATGACAGATAACCAAGTAGTGATAGTTGTATAAGCCCTCTTGTACTTTACTCAGTTCGTTTCAAGAGTCATACATGGTTTCATGCGAAACTAACCTACGAACGAAACAAGCGAACTAACAAACAACAAAGAAAAGCAAGAGCAGAAGAAAAAGTGAAAGAAAATCAAGTAAGAAAACAAGCAAGCAAGCAAACAAACAAACAAACAAAGTAAGCAAACAAGCATGCAAGAAAACTAACTGAAAGATAACACTACTCCTACTCCTGCACTATCGGTGCATGGGCCTGATCACGTAAAGTGATATTTTTGATGCAACCACCGACACATTGGTTGACCCATGTTGGCTAAATCTTGGTCTGTGAGCAACCCGGTTATGCGAACCAACAAGAAAGAAAGATATAACAATGAAGACAATCACACTTCATGTTTGACAGTGCCCACACGACATAACTGAGTGCAAGTGCATGACGAGCAATCTGTGGACTTATCATGGTGTTGTGTGACATTGTGTGCATCCTTGAAGCATAAGCACACTCTTTACTATGACATGCAAGAAAATGAAAGAAACAATGATAGCTTATGTCGTGCATGAGTGCTTGCAGTGTAAGATTCCTCGAATGCGTGAGCGATGGGATCGCACAGGTCGAGTGGAGGAAGCATGATCTATGTGTGAGATGGATCTTCAATGCATACAGATGAGTGATGAGGAACCTTGGATGATTGAATGGTTTCATGATCGGAAGTGAGACTGACCCCAAGAGAGTGAGGAATTGACATAACCATCAACTCAGGCTAAAGTGCCTTAACAGTCTTGTGTGTTTCAACTTCATCGTCAGATAGATCATCATAGACCGGTGGCTTCAAAATATCAACTGTGATAGAGTCATGATCATGATCAAACATGGGAGTGAATGGATCACGACTACCATGATTAGAAAAATCAATGATTTCATCGGCATGCCTCATGATCAGATGAATCAAACAGAGGGGTAGATGAAAAGCGAACAAACTCATCCTCTATGTTTCCGAAAATGACAAATGAAAGATCAAGTGGATTTTCAATGAACAACTTATCCTCTCCATTGTCGAGTGATGGACCAACATCTGGTGAGTCCTATGAATGATCAACAATGGGTGCATCCGTGGATGGAGATACACATGCGAAATCATGGATGGCAGGTTCACCAAAGATTCCGGGAAAGAACAGAGGAGACTCAGATGAAAGCGAGTCATCCTTTGCCAAGTGATGATGTTCAATATCCCACTCATACTCTTCATGAATGACAGTGCATGTTGGTTGTGCAACACCAACTCCGTCAATGGCTTGTTCCTCATTCACAACAAGTGAAGAGTTCGGAATGGAAGAACACAAGACAATATCATCCGGAGGAACAATCGAGTGTGAAGATGGAGGTCGTGGGATAGAATGCAGATGGGAACTCAGACTCACAACCAACATTGTGTGAAAATTGAGTGAAGTGATGTTGAGAGGACGTGCAAGCTGAACAAGTGAGTGAGCATGATCATCAACATCACTCGGCAGTGGTGGAGGTGTTGAATGAGGGGATGGCGAACAATCCGTCGAGATAGTGGCCCCATCCAACTGAGATGGTGCAGCTCCATCAATGAAGAATGTTGAGCGAGGCTTGATTTCAAGCTTCTTCTTGGGATGAGCAGATTTCTTAAGGAAATACATGAATTGGTCCCAAAAATAGGAAAATTTCATTTGGCTCCTCGGAGCTTGAAACTACAAGTCACGGAAGTGCTGCCAAAAATCCATAACTGATTCATGTGGAGACTTTCGATGTTGTAGTGGTTTTCAGTCAAGATGGTCTAGATCAAAATGATAGAAAGTGTCTTCAATGAAATCACATAAGTGCTCAAGTGAGTGCACGCTGTCAGCTAGTAGGCTGCACAACCATCAAAGTGGAGATTCGTGAAGTGTGTATGCAAGCAGCAAACTAGCCTGTTCATCAGAACACCCATCTTCCTCATGAAGCATGGAAAGAAAGCCATGTAAGTAGACTATGGGCCTATAATAATATTTGTAATGTTCAAAAAACTCAATTTGGAGTAGTTCAACAAACAATGTTATGAAATCAAATAATTTCTCCCTTGTAGGGAAGAAATCTTGCATCATATATTATAGCTACATCATCTTGTTGGTGATAAATTGTTTCATGGAGCCCTTCGAGCAACCCGGTTATGCGAACCAACAAGAAAGAAAGATATAACAATGAAGACAATCACACTTCATGTTTGACAGTGCCCACACGACATAACTGAGTGCAAGTGCATGACGAGCAATCTGTGGACTTATCATGGTGTTGTGTGACATTGTGTGCATCCTTGAAGCATAAGCACACTCTTTACTATGACATGCAAGAAAATGAAAGAAACAATGATAGCTTATGTCGTGCATGAGTGCTTGCAGTGTAAGATTCCTCGAATGCGTGAGCGATGGGATCGCACAGGTCGAGTGGAGGAAGCATGATCTATGTGTGAGATGGATCTTCAATGCATACAGATGAGTGATGAGGAACCTTGGATGATTGAATGGTTTCATGATTGGAAGTGAGACTGACCCCAAGAGAGCGAGGGATTGACATAACCATCAACTCAGGCTAAAGTGCCTCAACAGTCTTGTGTGTTTCAACTTCATCGTCAGATAGATCATCATAGACCGGTGGCTTCAAAATATCAACTGTGATAGAGTCATGATCATGATCAAACATGGGAGTGAATGGATCACGACTACCATGATTAGAAAAATCAATGATTTCATCGGCATGCCTCATGATCAGATGAATCAAACAGAGGGGTAGATGAAAAGCGAACAAACTCATCCTCTATGTTTCCGAAAATGACAAATGAAAGATCAAGTGGATTTTCAATGAACAACTTATCCTCTCCATTGTCGAGTGATGGACCAACATCTGGTGAGTCCTATGAATGATCAACAATGGGTGCATCCGTGGATGGAGATACACATGCGAAATCATGGATGGCAGGTTCACCAAAGATTCCGGGAAAGAACAGAGGAGACTCAGATGAAAGCGAGTCATCCTTTGCCAAGTGATGATGTTCAATATCCCACTCATACTCTTCATGAATGACAGTGCATGTTGGTTGTGCAACACCAACTCCGTCAATGGCTTGTTCCTCATTCACAACAAGTGAAGAGTTCGGAATGGAAGAACACAAGACAGTATCATCCGGAGGAACAATCGAGTGTGAAGATGGAGGTCGTGGGATAGAATGCAGATGGGAACTCAGACTCACAACCAACATTGTGTGAAAATTGAGTGAAGTGATGTTGAGAGGATGTGCAAGCTGAACAAGTGAGTGAGCATGATCATCAACATCACTCGGCAGTGGTGGAGGTGTTGAATGAGGGGATGGCGAACAATCCGTCGAGATAGTAGCCCCATCCAACTGAGATGGTGCAGCTCCATCAATGAAGAATGTTGAGCGAGGCTTGATTTCAAGCTTCTTCTTGGGATGAGCAGATTTCTTAAGGAAATACTTGAATTGGTCCCAAAAATAGGAAAATTTCATTTGGCTCCTCGGAGCTTGAAACTACAAGTCACGGAAGTGCTGCCAAAAATCCATAACTGATTCATGTGGAGACTTTCGATGTTGTAGTGGTTTTCAGTCAAGATGGTCTAGATCAAAATGATAGAAAGTGTCTTCAATGAGATCACATAAGTGCTCAAGTGAGTGCACGCTGTCAGCTAGTAGGCTACACAACCATCAAAGTGGAGATTCGTGAAGTGTGTATGCAAGCAGCAAACTAGCCTGTTCATCAGAACACCCATCTTCCTCATGAAGCATGGAAAGAAAGCCATGTAAGTACTCAGGCCAGGCCACTTCACCTTCGCCATCGTACATGTAAGTGGACAAGTGATCGAAGAATTCCCTCGTGATGGTAACATCTTCATGATTCAAAAAACATCACGGAGGGAGAAGAGTGCAAGAATCCATGAAAGATATGCAAAGGTTCAAAATTGGATAAGAGAACACAACTTCTCATATGGCCCTCCTTCTAGCACCAGAGATGTTGATAGTTCTGGACCCGCCAACATGTTAAGGGGATCATCCCAGTAAGAAGTCCCAATTAGACCTTAGACCATTTGGTGGAGGAGTCCCAACAGTTTGGTCGTATGGTAATTCCTTGACAACAATTTCGCACATAGGCAAGTAAGATAACTCTGTTGGTAGCAAGGGTGTGATAGCTACAGCGAATCAAGGAAGGTGCATGAGAGGTTCTAACACAAGTGGTTTGCGATGAGTGCGCCCCTTGGCAACCTGTAATAGTACTCGGATGGGAAGGGAACACATGAGCGAAGGTACATCACAAGCTAAAAAGCAAGTTAGCTGGCAATCCAAAGTGATGGTTAAACCAGCGACACATTTCATAAATATTCATACATACTCATACATAATAGTCCATACATGCATGTGTAAGAAAGATAATACATATTCCATTTATAGTAAACAAGATAGCTGGAATACAATACAACATATCCATGAAACGCGTTGCCTCTTATTATATAAATAAGTGTAAGTTCTAGTCATACAATACATCCATGTCCAACCACTAGCTCCAATAGTGGAACATTACAGCTACATCTGCCTTCTCCTCTAAAGAAATGTACTAGCTCTTTGCAGTGGAGAAGCCAAGGCACATTACAATATTGTCCAAGCTCTCTCGAAGATAGTCTTATCAGAAGCTTGGCTAACCAAAAGCCTCTATAATGAGTTATGAGGTTCTATTTATAGAAAAAGGTGGGGTGACCCTTGACATTCCCCTCTGTGACAGTTCATCTACCCTCATGACTCTTCATCTACTCTATGACTGTTATATCCAACTATCGACACTTGACTTACACTTGACATGACGTTACATTACAATGCACATGTACTCATGTGAGACAACATGGCTTGAGCAAGCCATGCAAGGCATCACTGACACTCGGTCCATTGTGATGAGACCAACTCTTTGACATGCCTGTGATGGTGAAGGTGGTGAGATGATGCTAAGCTTGGTCATCCATGATGGTGCGCATTCACCCCATGGTGACATCTTGCTGAAGCGAACTCTTGTTTCTGTCGCATCTAGTGCATTGGTATGGCTCCTTCATCAAAATCATCTGCTAACATGCGCACGGTCATCTTGGGTGGGGCTAAACCGGAAACACACTGATGCATAGTGTTCGTGTTAATCTTCTAGTGTGTGCTCGTGGTCATGCACATCAACTATCAACTACATGTTCAGCTCCAGTCAGACTTGCTTCTTGTCTTCGCCTTGGTGAGTGTGCTGAATGGGCTAGATGGCATGCGTGCACACAATGACAAGCATGTGTTTGAATCCCTTGCATGCGACCAACAACACTACTCACCATTATAAGAAGAGCTTCGGCGTAAATCACATATAGAAAGACCTTTGTCAACGCGTTTCGAACCAACCAGTGTGGTTCATCGTCATGACAAGTTGAAGAAACAGATCCAGCTTAGCATGTTAAATAGTCTAAGCAAAGACTCCAACGCCTAACTTAGAATAACAGCTACTTTTGACTATAGGACCTAGGTCAAATTTGAATTAGTTAATTTAATATTATTGTTATTATTATTTTTAATATTAATATTATTAATATATTATTCTATTTAAGGGAATAAGTAAAAATAGGTAAAATTAACTAAATAAGGAAATAGTACCCAAAGGCAAATTATTTAGTTATTCAAATTAAAATAACATTAGGTTGTTTAATATAAAATAATTTTAATGGTTATTAGAATTGTTATAATTTATTGTTTTCTTTTATGGAAATAATTTAAATTAGGTATATAAATAAACTAACCTGCTGGTTAGTCTAAAATTATTAATTTAATTAGATATAATATTATTAAATTTTATATTTATGTATATAATTTTAAAATTAATAATGTTAGGTTGTTAGGATAAAAACATATAAATAATTTTAATGGTAAGATTCATTTATTAAATTATTTACCTATATATGTAAATATTAGTTGGTTAAGATAACAAGTTACGTAATTTTTTATTTAATTAATTAACCATTCTCAATGTATATCAAAATTATATAATTTTTTATATATATATAATATAATATTATATATATATATAATATATATATATATATATATATAATAATAATAATAATAATATAATAAATAAATAAATAACATAACATAACATAAAAATAAAAATAAAAATAGAGATAAAAATAAAAAAAAAAAATAAAAATAAATAAATAAATGAATACATAAATAACTATTATAAATAAACTTAAAAATTAAAATACATAACTAAATAAAATAAAAGTAGACCTAAAGGTCAATAAAATTAACATTATAAAATAATTCAATGCTAATTAGTCTTACAAACAAATCAAAATCCAACTTAAACCTAAAGAGATATATATCTATAAATAAATATAAAAATCCATAAATCTAAAAATAAAGAAGAATAATAATACTAGCGATTGCCAAGATAAACAAAAGAGGAAATAAATATATAGATAAGAATATAAAATCACTAACGATATATATCTAAATATAGATTTATATATTCGATCAGATTATATAACTAGGGTCACTACGAAAACAAAATCCATCAACCGAGGACAGGCGACAAAGAGACCCAGGAGGCGAAGGACGGGAGAGAACACAAAGAAAACCACTCAATCAAGGAGGAACGGAAGGCACCAGGGGGAATGATGAACGTACCCCAGATGAACAAAAGGGAGGGGGGGGGGGGGAAGGGAAGAAGCACTAAGAAGAAAGGGCAGGGATCCAACATCTACTTACCTTCCAGCCATCATCTCTGTTGAGATTGTTAGGTCTTCTTTCAATTTCAATAGCTTCCCTCAATTTACGATGATGGAACTGAGCAACTTTGGCAATAACTTTGGCCTCCTCTATACATACCTGATGCTTGGTTTTGTCCACATGCTCTGCTAAGGCTGAAGACTTTGTTCTCCCATGCCTCAAGTCAGCAGCATGTTCGCAAATTCTTTACTGGATGGAGCGCCCTGTTTCCGCGATATAGGGAGTCCCACATGAACAAGGGATCAAATAGACACCCTTCATGTCTTTAGGGTTAACAGGATCTTTCACCTACCAGAGGGAATTGCGAATGGTTTTGAGGGGCCGGAAGGTTGAGGGAATATCAAACCTCCTAAGGATCCGAGCAATCTTGTCCTGACGATGAACCACACTGGTTGGTTCGAAACGCGTCAACAAAGGTCTTTCTATATGTGATTTACGTTGAAGCTCTTCTTATAACTTTGATGGATCACAGAAGCCTCAATGCTACAACTACTCACCATGTCTGCTCCATGCCAGCTACTCGGATGGATCTCTAACTTGTACGAGCATAGTTTCATCCATGAGTGCATGTTGTGCCCCCTGTTATTCATGTTCCTGTTGCAACTCATTTTCTTGTCTATGCAACTTCATATTCTTCCTTAAGTTGCTACTTCAGCACATGCAACTCCTTCTTTGTTCCATTCTCTGTCTTGGTGCGATCTTCATGTCGCAGCGTCACCTCATAGCCTGAGTCTCCAAAGTTGATTTCATCACAAGTGGATCTACTTGAGCTTGCAACTTTGTTCCACCTCTGTGTTGTCAACAACCTTCCTCTTGTATTCGTTGCATTCAGTATGTTGCCTTCAGCTGTTATTCATGATGTTACTCATTATGATGCTCCTGTCATCATATCTTGATGTTCTCATCTACGAACCACTTGATGTCTTCGTGGGTAGGCAATTTCATCGACACTTGATTGACTGCATCCCAAAGTGTGCTCTGAACGGTGTCTTTGACTATGCTCTCTTGAAACCATTATACCTGCACTATTGAGAGGAAGATGAACACCTACAGTACCTATGTGACTGATCATGAAGGTTGCACAATTTCAGTCAAGGGGTCAGGAGATTGACTGCCAAGACTGCACATGGCACAGTCTCAGCTGCTGGGAGACTGACTAACTGTTGGAAGTGTGCAATGCACAGTCCAGTCTGGCTGTTGATTGATGGAATTGCACAATGCACAATCTTAGTTGGCAATAGGTTGCAGGCTCAGTGACTGCATTATGCAATTTTTTGGGCTAGCAGTCATAGTCCCTCAAAAATGCCAAAACAGTCCTTGAGGACAGTTCCTGGGTAGAAATGTGCATTTTTGGAGAGTAAGACAAAGCCTTCCTTCCCCGGATTGCGCAATTATGTCTCAATGAAGGCAGAGTTCGGGCCAAGGTTGGCTAGAATCGTTGAAGGGAAACTAAAGGAAAATATGACAATGGATACATGTCGACACTAAGTGAAAGAAAAAGTGATTGATCGTGCATGCAAACATTGAATGAAAGATTCAGTAAACAGATCAACATGCATGTGGGTGAAGCGAGTCACTGAATCGGTGACTATTCATGCAAACAGTTTCATGCATGCGACAATAGTGAGATAGCAACGAAAACTGAAATGATGCTAGTACAAGCTAGTAAGTATCAAAATGACAGCAAGTGCTCACTGAAATCAAGCAGACAACATTCATATGAAGCAAAACACAAAAAACACCAAAAATGCAACACAAGATATGGGAAGCAAGCTTACCCCAAAACAACTGAGTTGATTTTGCCAACAGCTCCTAGATGTGATGTGGGATGTCAGAGTTGCAAGGTTGATGTGAGGAATGAGCTCAACAACGTCAGTTTGATGAGTTCTGATAACATTGAGGTTGTGATGCGCATGCCACGAATCTAGGGAAAGTGACACTTGGAGGGAGGTTTATGAAATGATCCTTGCATATAATCTCCAACTGCCAAAAATAGATCCCTTAAACAAGGGATTCCTTTGCATGCTGCCTTGGGAGAAGCAGTCCATGCATGCAAGTCTATTTTGCTCTGTCTCGAAAGGAACTAGTGAATTCAGCTGCACATGCAAGAGATTGTTCAACTGCTGGGATAAAATGAGCATTTTTGGCTGGGAGTTGCGTTGGTTTCCGAGGACATTTGTGCAATTTCTAGGTAGAGAAATTCACTGCTACCCAGATTTGCGCAAATTCTACGCTGAGAAGCCCTGCTGGAGAAAATTGTGCAATTTTCAATGTGAGTGTTGATTGCTAGAATTGCGCAATTCTAGAGTCCAACAGGTTGTAGTCAATATTGCGCAATTTCTGGAGGGAAGGTTCGTTGCCCTCCAGAATTGCGCAATTTCTTGGGGGAGCTGCTCATCTTGTAGCTAGACCAAGTCTGAGTGATTAGCCTGTGAGGGGAATGAATCGAGCTGTGATCGACAAGCTGCTTTTGTGCAAGGAAAACACTGAAGCTTGTGTACTTGACGAAGCAAGACAAGGTGCTGTGAAAAGTTTGTAGGGAGGCTCCAAAACGAGGCTAAGGAAAACTTTTGGAGGGTGCTTGTAGTCGCTATAACACTTAGCTAACACCCTTGCCTATTTGATAGTTAGCAATAGTCACCTTTTCACCAATAGTGTATCTTGTTCTTCCATTCCACCTATCAACAAATGCAAAGGTGGGAGAGACAATAACAATATTTAGAGATGTTGTATCATTATCAAGGGAGTTGTGTACGAATGTTAGTTCAAGGGCACTGGGCGATGGTAAAGCATAAGGCCATAGGATGGGGATGCAATGAATAAGTTATTCTCATTCCTTTCATTTCCTTAGCCCACACATTGCTAAGTGTAGTAAGGTTTTTCTCTAATAACCACTTGCTAAGCCCCCCAACTGAGCAACCTAAATCAAATGATGTGTGGGCCAACGGTGAACGTGGACCCTTATGAATAATTTTGATTGATTTTTTTTGGTTGAATCCATATAATCTAACTGATTAAGCCTCTGAATTACTCTCTATATGTATACATGCGAGATCAATAACCATACTAACCCACTGCAAGTAATTGGTCGCTAATTTTAACTTCTTGTTGGTTCAACTAGGAGTGAGGTAGGTCAAAGGAAGGTGTGAATGAGACTATGGGCCTATAATAATATTTGTAATGTTCAAAAAACTCAATTTGGAGTAGTTCAACAAACAATGTTATGAAATCAAATAATTTCTCCCTTGTAGGGAAGAAATCTTGCATCATATATTATAGCTACATCATCTTGTTGGTGATAAATTGTTTCATGGAGCCCTTCTATCTAAAACACCATCATCCTCTTGAGAAGTTTTTGGTTTTATGTATTTTCATATGGAGAACAATGATTGAAGTGATGATGTGCATCCATAATGAGAAGAAATAGGATCAAAGCATTAATGTCCCACATGATGTTTGTATCCCACATTTTAGACATGGCCATGCTAGGAAATGTTTGACATGTATCCTAAACATGAGACATGTTCCAAACATACGAGGTATGTCCCCTCTAGTCATTCCTGTCTATTTGACTATCGAAAATAATTTTCCCTATGGTTTTTTCACTTTAAGCTTGATGGAAAGAGCTTTTATGTTCTCTCATTATGGCACGTGAAGGATAAAATCCAAATTTAAGGGATTATACAATGTGACATTTGGTTTTAACTAGAATTTGACTCTCATTAGTCAAGCAAAATGATGTTTTCAAGTTCTTTTATTCAGTAACTGTGATTTTTTTGTCCTTTAAGTGGAATTGAAATTGTGACTTATGAATTTATGACTTCTTATTCTTTAGTATCATAATTTGATCCTAACCTCTTTATTAATGGTATTATTTACATATGAGTTAAGTTGCTTGAGATTTTTGAACTCCTTAACAATAAGAATGGTGGAGAAAAAATAGTATAAATTTTAGAATAAAGTCCACCATGTTGTGAAATGAATGGCCATATATTGTTATTAGATGATTGGATGCTTGAAACAAAAAGTATGACCATGAAGGAATGCCTTTCTTATGTGCTTCACTACAAAGAGCTAGAACCATGAAGGAATGTATTTCTTATGTGCTTCACTACAAAGAGCTAGAACTACTTGAATTTCAATAGTAATTGGGTAGATTTCTTCCTAATAAAACCAATTTTTGTTATGCTTTTCTTTGATCTAATTGAATTGTTTATTGGCATTTTATTGTATATGACAACCCTATTCGCTAGTTGTAGTTATTTGTAGTTTTATTTCAAATGTTTGTTGAATGATTATGCATGCACTTGTGTAGCAAAGAATGGACAAAAACCCATGTTTATGCTTAGATTTGACATTATTTTGTGTTGCAAATATGCTTGATCAAATTCAATTGAATGATCTTATTGAATGTATGCATGTGTTTGTGTAACAAAACATGGACAAAAACACATGTTTATGCTTTGATTTGACATTATCTTGTGTTGCAAATATGCTCGACCAAATCGAATTGAATGAGTTTATCAAAGCCAAATTTTGACGTCTCCATTTGCATTGCATTTATGTATGGGAAAATATATTTAGGCGAGAAAATTGATATCCATATTCTAGCTTTCTATCACACTGTAAGTTTGCATGGAAAATCAGTTTATGCGGGAAAATTCAAGCCTAGAACTTGGCATTGTGTACTATTTTATATTTATGCTTAGTTAAATAACATGGAATTTCAAATCCATGCCCACAATTTTAAGATCTTGATTTATTAAGTTTTTAGTGTTAAAAAAATAATTTGGAAGGGTGAATTGATGTTATCCTTAGCATTTCTATTGCAAGGTAATTATGTATGGGTGCAATGATTGGAATAGTAGAATCATTACCTATATGTGGCATCTTATATCCATTGAATTTATGCATAAATAAAATCATTTCCCATATCTATTCTACTCTTCGTTGGTATGGGCAATTTTATGGATGGCCAAAACTTTCTTGCATGTCTATTCCATCTTATTGTTCATCCTTCCCAACATTTATATGTAGGATTATGCGTGGGAATAATGAAATGGTCTTATCTAACAATATTGTTGTTGTGCTTTTCATAGCTTTCGTTGTTGTTGAGACCATGTAGTTATGGAAAAGGGATATGTGACAATGACAATGAATTTCCTTGTTTCAGATTGTTTAGATGGTATAAACCTTGTGCCAATTCTTTTGATGAGAAAAGAGGAAATTTATTTCATTGAAGATATCATTAGAATGAAATGGCTTCATATTTTGATTCATATAAAATGAAAGAAACTCATTTCTATAACGATTTTGAAAGTTATATTTTGAATTGGCCCAATGGCATACCATGAGCATGGAAAGGTTTTTTATGAGTTTGGCCCAATAGCATCTTATGTGCATTAAAAATGGCTTAGTGGCCTAATTATTGGATTTGGAAGTTATTTATTTGAACTTGACCTCATGGCCTATCAATTAAATTTGAAATTTGTTCTTGAGTTAGATCCATTGCCTCTCAAGGGACTTCAAAAGTTGTTTGCTAAAATTTATCCCAATGGCCTATCAAGGGAATTCAAAAGTTGTTTCTTCAAATTTTTCCCAATGGTCTTTCTAGGACATCCTCAAAATTTGTTTAAATTGAAGTGATGGACTATAGGGAGCTTTTGAAATATCTTCTTTCAAAAGTGTCTTATGGGATTTTTGCTTCAATTTAGCACATCTTTCGAAAGTGACTAATGTCTATCTTTGAAAAAAGAATTGATGGGATTTTTGTAAGTGGAATCTTTGAATGAGGCTTTATGATTTATTGGAATGGCTGTCATTCAAAAGAATTTGATGAATTTGCATATAGGATTTATTCCAAAAGGGGGATATAATTAGAATAACTACAATAATATTTTCTTATGCATCAATCTCATCTTTAAGAATACATTGATAATGTCTTTTAAAAAGGCCTAATGGATTATTCATATGAGACCTAATGGCTTGGGAATGTATATGTTCTTTTGAATTATGAATGAGGTGATGTTTATATTAGGCCCAACATGTTTATTCAAATAGGGTCAATGGCCCAATGGTTGTACCTTGAATTTGATCTTATAAGATTTCAATGAAGAGTTAGTTTTGTTTAATTAACATGACCATAGTAGATTTTAAAACATAGCGAAATTGAATAACCACAAAGGCTTTAGTTTAGTATAAAATCCAAAAAGATGACCCTTCACCTCAAATGTGGTTAAAGGGGGAGAATGGTACATGACAAAGTGGTATCAAAGCCCAGGTTGTATCATTAGAGCTATTATGGGAAAGAAATGTGCATGATCAAATGAAATAAAAAGATGGCTATGGCATTAGACCTTTATGGTCAAGAAATTTTGAGGTCATGTTGCAAAAGTAGACCTTAATGGACTATGAATTTGAATGGAAAATGGAAATTTGAGCTCGTCATGAGAAATAAATACCTATGTAATTGAGAGAATTTTAATCAATTCACAATTGTTTAACAAAAAGCTCCCATGAGGTCTAAAAGTTTCAAGCTATGGAGGTGAATATGAAATTATAAAGTTGATAAACCTACCTTGAAAAGTAGTTAGACCTATAATAAAATTGTATAATTTTCCTAGGTTTGATATAAAATTTGATAGGATATGGAGATGCAATTAAATGAATCATATGTTTCTACTCTAGAATTGGGTTGAAGTGAAACTATAAAAAAATTACTCTCAAGTATAGAATATTTTGGGAGTTGTGATTCCTAGTTCCAATTTTTTTTTTAGGAAAGAATGTAGGTAGGTCATTGAATATAATCAATGAAGGAAATGGTAATTATGAGAAGCCACATCTTTATTTATGTCACAAAGACAAAATAATAATATGCTTGTGCATAAAGAATGTAACTTCTTAACTCCTTTGTGATAGGGAAATGAAACCAAGTAATGAAGGTTGTAGAGCATGAAAGACTCCATGATGTCAAAAGGAAATGTCTTTGAAGGTCACGATGGTAGTGGTAGTCTACCAAAAGGAAGAGATAATGTAACTAATTTGTATTAGATGGGTGTGCCATATTAAGTGCTTATGATTTTTTATAGAAATTTGTAATATATGATCCCATGACTTATGTATAAAAGGATGTGCATCACTACAAACTTCACCTTACCCCAAAAAAAATTGATTAATAATTACCAAGCTATGCTTCAGTTTGGGTTTCCTTAGGGAGGAAGAGCATGCCATTATGAATCAAAGTAAGCATGAAAAACGTTTGAAGCCATACGAAGTAAATGATGAAATTTAATCCACTCATGGGATACCATCAAGAGACTTAAGCACTTCTTTGTTAGGCCCTAGCTTGGAAAATTGAGGTATAAAATGATATAAAATATTCTAAGACTATTTTAAGGCATCAAATTATAATATTTTTTTGGTATAGACTAAGATATGATATTTTACACAATGATATCTTTCCAATGGTGCAAGAATTTCCTTGATTTGATATCGTATACAAAATTTATGTCTCCTACATGTAGTTGTACTTGGTTGACTACCATGGTATAAGTGGAAGCCACGTCAACCCCCCACTACTCACAAATTTGGGGTTAGCCATGTGTGGACCTAGAGAAGAAATTATAAGGTTTAAAACATTATCATAATTGAGGGTTGAGGAAGTAAAAAAACCCTACCATAGATGGCTATCAGGCAATGTTCAATATCATGATGTTAGGATGAGAAGGGGTTTCCATTTATTAGCATTATATCTTGTTTCATATTTAAGAAAAACAATTGGGATTGGAATTTTTCATGCATAACATACGAGTAAGATTCCATAACAACCATTGAAGCCATTCTAGCTAGTTTTTCTCCTATTTTGGAATTTTTGGGATAAATAGTATTCATTTTTGTGGATAGTATTTATCCTCTTATTTCATTTTCATATTTCATTTATTTATTAAATTTAAGCTATAATCTATAGATAAGAAATTTGAGATTGCATAACCATGACAATTTATAAATCAAGTGAAATATCTTGTGAGATAATAGTATGAGACAAAGTAGAGCTTGGTTTCAAATTGTCCAAGCAAGAAGAAATAAGTATTGTAGTTGAATGCATCTTGAAGGAAGCTTGAGATGAGAGAAAGGATGCATAATTCTAGAGATAATCAAGTTATCTTAAGAGCTACAAATCTCTAGAGAAGAGTTGTGATTTTCCATAAATGCGTTAATGAAAATAAGGGATATTCTCTTGCCCTAAACGTTTTTTGTTTATAGATTAGAATGCATTATTTTGAAGTAAAAAATATGGGTTTATATATATAAGTTGATTATTCCTACATTGGTTGAGAAATTCAAAATTAATGATATGCTATGTGAATGTTAAAATTTCTATTACGTAGATTAGCTACACTATGGAATTGGATGATATATTGAGAAATGGAAGGGAGGATTTCTTAATTTTTTTTTTTCTTTTTTATAATTCTCTATATTATATCTTCTTGTGGTGTTGATGTTGTTTCCTTTCCATAATTGGTTCGAAACAAAGAAAAATATTTGAGGAATAAAAAAAAACCCTTTTCATTTTTAAATAGTTAGTACTCCTCTTTGTCAATACCTAATTTTGTATTAAGTTCTCTTAAGAAATCAAGGAGTGTTAAAAAGCCCAGCCTTATGAATAAATATTTTTTCGTAACAAAACCAAATTTTCCTTTAATACAATTCACCTACCAAATATGGAAAAAATTAATGAAAAAGAAAAGATAATAACCGAAATATCGAATCAATCCACAAGAAGACGTTCCCCACAATGATCAACTCAAGACAATACATTCATAGGAATATCGCAGAGGAAAAATTAATCGAATGAAAATATCTAAATGATTTATCATTGGTAGAACATATATGAAAATGGTTATATAATTAAAATTTCAATCTCTTTCCAATGCTCAAGAAATTATGGAAAAAGTGAAACCATTATTTATCTTTCCCTCGGGATTTCAAAAAATAAATTAATCCCAATTATTTTTTTATAAGTTAAGAACAACGTGTGCCATGAAAGGCCCTTGTATAATTATAATGACTTAGATAAATAAATAAATAAATGTATTTACCCTTGAGGATAAGGACATTCCTCATATACAATTTGGAAACAAAGAGAATGAAAGAAAAAATCAGAGAGAGAGGGGTTATGTATTGTTCTAAGTGGAAAAAGATAACAAGAATGAATTATTCTAAGATAAGATAAAAGAATATTAAAAAAATAAGATTTTTCTTAGAAATTGTAGCAAGAAAGGTTAAATTTGACTTGTGCCTTAGTCAAATTTAGTAATTCGATTTTCCACATCAGCAGGATGACTTGGATTGTAGTTAAGTTGTGTGACATGGCTTTGTCTACCCGTTTACTTAGTAAATTCAAGTTATAGGCTAGAAGTAGGGTTGTGCATATAGTAATTGCTAAAATTTAGCAATCTAGTTTAGTTATTTTCAGTTTGACTTAGTTAACTGAGCTCAAGGAACTAGTTGAGTCAGTTGAAGGTCATTTGAGTAGTAGAGCTGTTGTTAACTCAATGATATCTCAGTTAAACTAGTCAATCACTTAAAAATATCCCACACATGCATGGAATTCGAATTGCCTAGTTGGTGTGGAGGAAAAGGCACACTGTCATCATCAATTGTATACTAATTGAGTGTATAGGCCTGGAAATTGAGCAAGTGAATAATTCCTTGGGAATTGTGTAAACAAATAACAGAAACTTAAAATCACTGATGCTACCAAACCAAGAATCTCAACCACGAACTACTTTGCACAACGGAAAATATAAAGCAGTAAATCACATATGCACAAATATACATGTTTTTAAACAAAATTGTATAATATTTTACAATCCCAATATTTGTTATACTAAACCAATATGAATAATACAATAGTCTATGGTATACAAGATACAATGAAAAACTTTGCTGCAACTTATATGTTGTACCTTGTCTTGCCAATCCTTCATTTCCGTACTGCTCACTAGGAGGGCGTTAGTCCATGAACACCACGACACATCGAGACTCCAGGAGGGTTTCCACCTTATAATGTTGCATGTCATTTATGTTGCAAGTACACAAGTATACATTTTCATGTAGATTCACAGATCATGTAATCTACTAAAACACAAGACAATAATCTACTCTACTCTTTAAACAATGGAAACCAAGAATTGATGAAAATAATAATCGACAAGAGGAAGATAATCTAAGACACTTAACACAATTGTTTCTCTTGGGAAATCCACTACTCAAAACCCCGACTATCTATTGCATTAATCATAAATTCAAGTGATAATACAGAGATTGTTCTCACAAGAATAATTTGTATAAGTATGATAAACTCTTTGCCTCATAAGCCCACGCTGACCAACACTTAGCCAATTTCTACTGCCTATTGAGCCCTTATTTCTTTGCGCAATTCCTATGAGGAATAACCCATATTTGATTGGGAAATACTTCTTCCATAACTATGTAATCCAAATCTAGGTCCTCTTCTGATTGCATGCATGATTTGTACAACCCAAATCAT